>PVNU02003892.1:0-305000 GCA_003013855.2 Liriodendron chinense | reverse complement strand
ACATCTAAACCAGGTCCCGTAATTTGGACGGTATTTGAGTTTCTTGAATACCAGGTTTCTAATTTCCAAGTACCTGTGTATCATCTATCACACCTGGCCAGACTATCAATGTTTTTCTCAACTGTTTATATTCTGGCTAAAAAACGCATGCATCGGAATGATCTCTCAGGCCCAGATGGAAAGTGTAAACCATCTGATCGAAAGCTCCGATCTCTAGCACGTTTACTTCATTGACACGTGTACTTTCCATGTAGACCGGTAGGCTGTGGACTTCACAAACCCGCAACTAGCACTGAAGCCAGTAATATGTTTTTAGGTGATTCAGACCGTCTTCAAGTGGGCCCACAACAAAGGAGCAAGGACCCAAAATTCACCCGCCGTACAATTCTAACCCGCATTGATGGCTGATATTGTTGGATCGATGAAATTCGTTTCCTAAATAAATGATCTCAGACCGTGTAACACCGAAAAGTGGATCTCGACCAGCATGGAATGCTGTCCTGAGAAAGACAAGTCCGTTGATCTATTCAGGGAGAACAATTTAAAAGGCCCACAGAAACAGCACTTTTGCAAGGTTATTCAACCTGCACATAAGATGGGGTCCCCGGGGATGGTGATCCACAACATCCATGCAACAGGACCATGATTGAGCCCGATCACTCACCGGTCAAATAGCAAAGGCCCCACTCAAAAACTATAAATAGCCAAAACAGACCTTCACCCAATGAATTTGTTACCTTTCCTGAGCCGCTTCGAACGGATGCGGATCTTCGAAACCTTTCGCAGGAAGTTCCTGCAACGGGAGGCTAGGTGAGGCCCACCACGATGCTTGTGAGAAATCCACTCCATCCACCCGTTTTTCGGACATGGGAGTTTTGGATCAGGCTAATATTTTTGTGCTTTCAGTTCATCCAAGTAGGAATGACCTTATGAAGGGTATGGATGGATATAAACATCACCGTGGACCCAGGAAGGTTTCCATGATAAGCATTTCCCTACCCACTTTTTCCCGTCGTGCAGCCCACTTAGAATGACCTTTCCTGTCTTGCAAGGAGATTTCATTCTTCCAATCCACATGGAATGATCTAAACATGAAACCAGTAGAAATCTGCCATTCTAGGAAGTGGGTCCCACTTACATGCACACTTTTGGCACTCTGATCATTAACTCGTGGCAAACTTCAGACGTTTCACATCAAGCCATTTCCCATCAGAAAACAGAATGTATGAAGGCAGAATACACTACGATAGCTTGCCATTGAGAAACACAAATTTCTAGTCTTAATCCAAATGAATTTCCTGCAGAGCGAGTAGGCAAAGATGAGAGGATCCAAGAGACGAAGTATAACATATCACAATCATCAGTTCTGTCTGCTTCCTTTTCTTTTTTCTTTTTTCTTTTTTTTTTAAATCTCAGTAGTATACATAGAATTATAAAAGCCTTCACTGAATAATCACTGTGAATCAAATGGAGAGAAGTGCAGTTGCCATCTTCCATGACAAGCAAAACACCCACCTAACATTCGCAGCCTGATGATCTCTGTTGCCGTCCTCCACCCGCCACATCAATGGTATCCGGGAGGTATCTTCAAGGTTAGAAAAGAGAGTGTCATGTAACTAGGCAACAGAGAAAAATAACACGTCTATGCAAGGTTGGAAATTGGTGTATTGGGTATCATATCATTCACCAGCAACACACCCTCATATTGCCCTGGATTGTCCCTGTATTGGGATGTTTCAAGCTGATAGAGCTGAATCATTCATGGACAAAACCTATACATATCAAGTGAGACATACCAGCTTCGGATGATACTATAAACCTTGTGTCCATGGCCTTATGTTTTTAAAATTTTGAGGCTCAACTCTGATTTGGACATGGCTCTCTGTATGTTTCAATCAAGTGTCTAATAATCTTTTTTTATTAGGTGAGCTGGGTTCAAACCCTACACCTCAATGTTGAAACACACCCTATCTACATTGGGCTATGGGCTCGAACCCAATGACTTTCAAGAGTATTCCATAATTCTTTTGAGTATCACACTGACTTCGTCAAGTTTGTGATGAATCTTGAACCTGGTTTAGGCAACTCGATTTCGGTCTCGATCAAGTCCAGCAGAATCATCAGTTTGTAAATATATGGTTTGTCACAAAGCATTAAAGCTGCTGCATATAAGCAAACAGATGCAATCTTTGAAAAGATAAGCCAGCAATTGGATAAGTTAAAATCAGTGCATCAGGCATCATAGTGTTCACCACCGATACGGCCCACATCGCCCCTTTATAAGGTTGTTCTGGGCCAATACGGGCTGATACAGCCATATCGTTCATGGCCGATAGCAGTATGTAGCAGGCGATATGTACCAGTTTCAGACAATGCTTTTAAACCTTGGTTAAAATGGCAAACAGGGTCAACACTTAACTAAGGCAACAAAGAGAGGAGGTTTTCGCCAAAACAAGAAAATGCAAGTGAAACCTGCTGATATGATTGACCAATAAAAAACAATAGGGTGTCTTTTTGGCAGTTTTTAATAAAATCTTCTTCTTTTTTCTTGGCATGAGTTAGTGATAAATCCGAAGACATCCTAAATCTGTAAGACTGTAACTGGGTTTGTCAAACGACAGTCTTTTTAGAATTTTAGTCATTATTAGAGTCAGGAGGTCATATGCTTGCAAGTATTTGGCAGATAAATCCAAAGGATAGTACTGATTATTACTATAACATAGGAGATTTAAAAGACAGATGGCAATGGCACGCAGAACTTTGAAGCGTCTTTTAGGACTACTCACATTTCTTCTTCAGGTTCGTTCTTGAGAGCGTTCTTAGCTATACATTCGAATGCAGCTTCTACATTGAAACCCTCTTTTGCAGAAGTCTCAAAGTAGGGAATGTTCCCCTTGGAGGCACACCAGGCCTTAGCCTTCTTCTCTGACACCTGAAAACCCAGGGTGAAACAGCACCCACACAAGATTATAAAGAGAACTAGCAGCAAGAACAGACTCAGGAAAAACAATAAAGCAATGGAGGCATTTGCCACAGCTCCTTTTCAGAACAGCCATATGGACAGGCATTAATTCCAACACGCAAGATGCATGGGAAATCTAGTCCTGGAATTGGCAACAAAAAATACAACCCAAGCAACCTCAGACCCAAAGCAGGAGTAGTAATCTAAGTACAAGGTCCTGCAACAATGATGGAAATGGAAGCTTAAATATCTTACCACCCGGCTGTTGCCACCATCCACGTCTATCTTGTTTCCCAGCACGACAAACGGGAAGTTCTCAGGGTCGGACGGGCTCGCCTATACATTAAAACCACCACGGAAATATCAACCGTCTTTTCGGGAAATTCTGGTTTCTAGGTTCAAGATGGGAAACAAGTACCTGAATTAGAAACTCTTCCCGCCAATTGTTGAGATTGTCAAATGACTTCATGACATTGACATCGTAAGCAAGAACACAACAGTCTGCACCGCGATAGAAAGCCACACCAAGACTTTGAAACCTCTCCTGATCAGCTGTATCCCATATCTGAAGATGTGAATTACAGGCAAAAATAGAGTCAGCTTAGAAGCAAAAGATGTTATAAAAGGGCAATCACTATTATATATTCTATAGGTTTTCTTTTAAAAAGAAGAAGAAGAAGAAGAAGAAGAAAGAAAGAAAGAAAAAATCAATCTCACCAAGAAGGCCTTGGAAGCTCCAAAGTCTAGATCTAGAACAGAAAATTGAAAAAATAAAATAAAATAAATCCAAGGACTCAAGAAAATGTCACAATAAGAAATCCATGTGTGCTTGGCATGTGAAACAGGATCATGAGTCTTAGTTACCAGCAATGGAAAGAGGCAGCAGTGGCAACAAAATTTATGAAGCTAAGTTTATGTCATCATTTGAATTCAAGCTCCCTCTCCAACTAAGTTCATAACCTCCATTAACTTAATGAACTTGAAGTCCTTCCAAGCCTCTGCACTAACTGATCTTAACAATCCCCCAACAACTTCCTGGGCAACTCTAACCACATATACTCAATGTGAAAGGAGTAAGTAATGACACACACTACCCTTGCAGAATCTAATAAAATAGGAGAATGATCCAAAGCCAGTTTCTAATGGTGCTATGAATAGCTAACACCAATAGCTACCATGCCAGATGCCTAGTAACTAACCAAATCTCCTCACAATTGCATCATCATGATTGTTTGGCGAGGGAGCATCATCTGATGGCCAGTCTACCAAGTCTCCGGATGCATTGATCACATCTACTTCTGATGTTCTTTATAAACTCAACCCATTTGAGTGATTAACACTTTTTCTTGCTTGAATATTGGGTGATAATGCCAGATGAATATAGTCACTATGAATTTTCTCCAAGGTCGGGTCTGGCTCCATGCCAGACAGGCTCTGTTTCAACACTGAGTCCAAGGATCGAATGCCCATGTGGTGTGAGTGGGTGTGTGAATGTGTGTGGGGTGTAGGTGTGTGTGTTAAAAAAAAAACACTCCAGGGTCTGCACATGCAGCCTCGATATTCCTTCATGCCAATGCCTGTGAGAGCCTTGCAAACAAGATCAATTAATAATCCACATTCCATAGTGATACTTCCTGGGCCTTCATTTTGAGGTCCAAAATTTTGCCTGCCTCTTTTCCACCTGACCAAACATCCCTATTGTAACAAAGAAGCATTTAATAAAGGGACGATTAAAACATTGCATTATTTCTCCTTTCCCTTTCCACCATTTGTCACTGAGTTCACCATCTAGGAAGAAGTCCATATCTTTGTCATGTATTTACTTCTGACACAATCCATTGCTAGCAAAAAAGAGCTCCTCCCATCCATCCACAAACTATACCCTCCATGTTTGAACAATCATCTCATTGCATCAACCACAGATCTGCCATATAAGCTCCTTTGTTAGAACTCACATTGCTAAATTTCTGGCTCTGAGTCTGGAAGGGTTTATTGTATTGTTTTTCCTTTTGTAAAAATATGATCAGTAAAGTTTCCATGCATATATCTTTCATTTCACCACTCTCTACTTCAATATTCAAATTCTAAGTTCTGAAGCAGATGCACCCATCATTTGTTCAACCTCTTAAGTTTCAGTTTCAATACAAGTGCCTTTCACTCCAATTGTACAATTTTTTTTTTTTTTTTGAAGAGTTATGAATGAATTTTATTGCAAAAGCTTGCCAGGGCCAAGCAAAGAAAGAACAACAAGAAAAAAGAAAGCTACAATTCCAAAAAAGGGCAGACTACATTCAGATCTAGATTCAACCGTCCAGTAGCCCACTCAATGATATCCCTTTTGGCCTTCCTGATCACCTGAAAAGGGGATCTAGACTTGTTGTCGAAGCACCGCGCATTACGTTCCAGCCAAATGTTCCACATAACTGCCATTAAGATCAGACGCCACACTTTAGCCTTGGTTTTATCTAAGATGACTCCATTCCATGCCCATATAAGCTGAGGAACTGAAAGTGGAATTGACCAGCTGATGCCAAAAAGACTCAAGAAATGGCTCCACAGCTGGGAGGCAAAGGGACAGTGGAGCAGGAGCATAAGGTTATCTACTGTTTCCTCACTTCTCATGCATAGAAGGCAGACGTTCGGGAGGACCAGTCCCCTCCTTTGCAGGTTGTCTATAGTTAAGATCCTCTTTCTTCCCGCTGTCCAAATGAAGGAAGAAACCTTAGGGGGGGCTCCATAAGACCAGAAGTGGAAAGGATGGGGGGAGTCAAGAGAAGGGCGAGTAGCCCGGATGAAGTTGTAATCAGATTTAACCGAAATCACACGCCTCCACAATTGTACAACTTTATTCAACTTAGTTTCAAGATGATCATCCCATGGCTATTGAGAATGAATCAAATCAGATGGTTAAAGGCCCAAGTTGGACATCAAACAGTCGCAGTGACCAGGCCTGTGCAACTGTTGACCAAAATCACACGTCTCCTTAAAGTTGTAAGACCATGTATGTGGCTGATGCTTTTGTCTTTCCTCAAATCCATTTTTTGTCTTATTTTATACATAGGTCATCGATTCAGCAAGCATCTTCTGTGGCCCAGGTAATAACTACTTTCCAAGAACAAGGGGTGATGGAATGCACTATTGTGGTAGCTGAAACGGCAGATTCACCTGCCAAGTTTCAATTTCAACACAAATGCCTTTCACTCAAGGGGTGATGGAATACACTATTATGGTAGCTGAAATGGCAGATTCAGCTGCCCAGTTTCAGTTTCAGCACAAATGCCTTTCACTCCATTTGTATAACTTTATTCAACCTAGTTGCAAATAAAATGTCTTGTGAAACTTTAGCGTCAAATCACAAAAGTTTTCTATGCAATTCGAGGAGAATTCGGTGCTATCATTCGATAGCTAGTAAAGGGAATCCAAGCCCTGCAGGTCTCAAGGAATGACAACAACATGTTTATTTTTATTTTATTTTTTTGAATGGTGACAACATCATTTTGTATTTCTGGCTATGCAGAAATTGAGCACATGGACTACAAAAGGTGACAGCAGTAATCATAACTTCATTTGTGGACCAAAAGATACTGGTTAAATGTTGTTCACAGGACTAACTAATCATGCTCCTGTCTTCCTTAGAGACAACTCCACATCCTGTCAAATCCGAAGTCGGATCTTGCTGTCAAAATCACACTAAGCATTAAACCCATTCCTCCTGTCATAAATCACAAGGATGGATCTTGCTGCATCACCTTTGGCCTGACCTTCAGCAATCTCATTAGCTTCCTGAGGCACTTGAGAGAGAGAAAATGGGATATCTGTGCAAATTTCCCTAATTTTCTCTAACACATCGGGCAAACCTCCAAGGGAACTGCCTGGACCCACTCAATTGCATTGGTCAAATCTCATTCTACGATGGCTTGAGGAAGGTTGGAGGAGAGAATGATCCTGACAGCCTAACCAATGCTGTCATCTCAGTGTAGCCAGAATCCCAGAAGCCAACAGGCCACAAAAACTCAATCACCACTTCGCCACCACTGTTGCGACACACTCCTCTGATACCTGTGGGCCCTAGATTCCCAAACGAGCAGCCATTGAAATTCAATTTGATGGAACCCGAATGGGAGGGCTTTCCACTCAGCTGTGGGCTTCCCCCTCTTCCAACTATCGACAACACTGCCCCCCAGATTGAGTCGAACAAAGCTAGAGAAATCACAGAAAAGGGAAGCAATAGGGAAACCATAACAATGATGACTGAACCAGAATATTTCCCAACAACACGACTCCCAACTGGAATTGAAATATTTCCCCATCCTTCTCCTAGTGTAGGTAACACATGCCAAAAGGGAAGCAAGCAATACATGTAACCTAAGAAAATAACTTTTCTCAATAAACGTCATTACTATTCATAAAAGAGCTTACATACTTATATACTTATTCTCAAAGCAAAGGAAACCCTAATACAATTCCAACTAGCCATTATTCTAATCCTGACCATCTATTTGAATAAAAACATAAAATAAAAATACCCTTGAATCCCGTCACAGCTATATAGGTCTTTGGTACATCGGTCATAACTCCAGCAAGCAATATCGAAATTGCATGACCTTTGGCTTGTTTTAAAGCTAACTCGATAGGTTTTCAAACAGGAACAATCATGTTGATAAGAAAACAATAAGGGCCTGTTTGGATAGAGTGCAAACTAGGGGAAGTATCCAATATTCATCAAGAAAGCATTTGCACTTGATCGGGAAGCAGAGGATGGTGCAGCAAAGGGTTTGCCTTTGCCTTTTCCTCCTAAACAAGGGAGTACAAACTTCTTTTTTTCTTTTCAAAAAGACAAATGGAGGGAAAAGTGTTGCCTCTGATGTGACTTTTTAAATGGAAATTTTGGAGGGAAAAAAGGTTTCCCCTTGTGGGATAGCAATCCAAACAGACTTTTCTTTTGCAAAACAGACTACGGAAAGGTTTTGCTTCCCCTAGTTTACCTCCTACTTATGTCACATGTTTGCTTTCCTTTGCTTTACTTTCCCCTAATTTGAACTCTATCCAAACAGGGCCTAAATGAAAAATGATTCAACTCACTCTAAAAACTAAGTAAATGACTGCTAGTTCGGTCCTAAATGCTCATTATGATCGTTGATCTTCCATCAGATCAATCAAGATTCTCCAAGTCATTCAAATCTTCATTGTAGATGGTTGGATGATCCAAATCGTAGATCATGACCCTTCAAAGCTGGCCCGGATACATCACATCTTAACATGATTCATGCAGGTCGTAATACAGCATGTTAGCCAAGAGCAAGTTTAGATGTACCTCATAAACAAGGTGGACAGGATGCTTGTCCACCATCTTACATCCATTGTATTTCGTTAGTTGTTAATTTAGGCTTGAAAAGGTAGAAAAGTAGCATACTGCCTAATGCAATTCCAAATTTTTCCTACCATCCCAGAACCCATACTTCTTTGAGATGGCTTTTTTATTATTTACTTATTTATATTCATTTATTTATTTGAAAGGTTACAATTTTATTGATAAGGGGCCAAATCGGCCCAAAGAATTACAAACAGCCCAAAACCAGATTACAAGAGGGAAGCATCAGCTGGGGAAATTGAGACCCAATCTAGGATATCCAGCTTAGCCTGCCTAAAAACATCAGCCACTTCCTAGCTTTGATTGCAAAAGCATCGGTTGTTCCTTTCCCCCCATAATGCTCAAAGACTGGCCAATAATGCCCATCTCCATAATATCTTCCCTACACACCTCCATGCCAACCTAGCAAGAGACCCTCGATCGACTCCAGCATCATCCACGCTACACCCAAGGCAAGCAAGATGTTTTCTCAAAACTCACATGCAAATGAGAAATGAATGAAAAGATGGTCGACTGACTCCCCTTATAATCATCTTCCTCTTGCGCAAGTTATCTACTGTCAACACCTTCTACAAGCCCACTGGCCATGCCAGCATATCTTCAGCTTGGTTCTCAATCATCATCAACAGGACAACATTCGGACTCTTGAGGAGTGCTAGGGGTATTCGCTAAGAACCAATATCACTGCTGATATTCACAATAGTTGCAGAAGCACCAAGTAGACCAATGACACAGGATGTTAGAAAATGAATAATTGAGGGAATGTCTATACAAGAGATTAAAGTCACTAATGTGTAGCAAGTGAATGATATGTTGCTGCTCGGAGCATGAAAGGAATCAAAGACTAAAGGCTTCAAAGATATCTTGCAGGATTTTATAGCGCCCAGACTTGGAATCAATCTCTCGAAAAATAGAACATCAGGGATAAATTTGAATGAAGAGTTATAAAGGAATGGAATTGTGGGATACAAAGCAGTAGAAATGCCCATAAATTTATTGGGGATGCCAAGCCCTTAACTGCAGCATGGGATCAGGTATTGGAAAGATGCATAAATAAGCTCACAGCATGGAAAAGAAGAGTTCTATTGATAGGTGCTAAGCCAATGTTAACAAGGGCAATATTAACAAGTTCGCCTATTCATCTGTTAGTGTTATTCAGATATCCATCAAAGGTCGTGGCTAAGCTAGAATCACTACAGAAAAAATTCCTATGGAATAATTGAAATTGCGTCTTTAGATAACAATTAAGACGCTAAACGTGCGAAAGCTTGGAGCGGAGCTTGTAGAACTATGGCTAAGTCCTAGACGGGGTGTGATTAGGACTGTTTAAAAATCCCTTTTATAAACCACTTGCCTAATTAAACTAATTAGCAATTATAAACTAATTAAGCAAGAACACTTAGCTTCCAAGCTGAAGTGGATCCAATCACAAGGCTAGCATATGATAAGCATATAAACAACCTAGCCTAAGCATGCATAGATAATCAAATGATTAAACTAATCAAGAACCTAATCCATGCAACCTATGTAGACTATATGAGAATGGATCATAAGGCTCAAGTCTACACTACTTAGTAAAAGTACATCTTGTGCGTGAATGTGCCTAACTAGTGCCTAGCATACATTCCTATCATGCATTCATAATTAAACAATTAAACATACAATGCTAAAATAACAATGTGCTCAAATACATCACAAACACAAGCATGTATAGTGATTCGACTTTGGGTCTACTCCACTCCCAGTTCAAGTACTCATCCCTACAAGCACACTGACATTCACTAGGGAGTTTAAATCAGGTTCCTCCCAAACTAGGTGTTTCAAATCGGTTCCACCCTATCGGGGAGTTTGACAAGGCTCCTCAACACCTATGAAGGAGATTTTACTGGTTCATCTCTCAACCAAGATGTTTACGGGTTCCATCCAACCCAGGAGTTTGACAAGGATCCTCTCGACCCTTCGGTTCTAATCCAAGAACCTAGCGTATGCTCCCGCCGAAGGCTCCCCACAAAGACTTGATCGAGTTTGTAGATCCAAACTCTCACAATCAATCCTCCACGAGGAATGAGTGCAACTGAACTCTCAAATTGACAACTTACTTGTCGGATGAGCCCCTTATTCAGCGCCTTCTTGGGTTGCTTGGTCTCCGCAGCTCCTCGATGCTCCCCTAATCGTGTTGCTGCTGCGTTGTCAATGCTTCAGCTCCACCGATCAATCGCCTTATATTTTATCTTCTTGAGATGCCCAAGGTGATAAGAGATGGTGTGAATTCTCTACAACTGGTAGGAGTTGGCTGCCTAGAGGAATTCCACCTAGTAGGATCTTTAGAGAGGTTTAGACAAAGGATCTACCTATGGTTGAGGTGCCTAAAACATCTAAAGATCAAGAGAGAGCAAGAACATTTTCATGTGAGCTTTAAATGCTCCATCTTATAATTTAAACACAAGGAAGATGACTTGGAATGCTTAGGATTAGAGCCTAATGGTATGGGCAATCAAGGTGGCTTCTAATGCACTAATATCTCTCTCATTGCCCCCAAAATCGAGCCAAACCGTTTTATAAAGAATGTTCAAATGGATAAAAAACGGTCACAAATGGCTAGTAGCCAATCGGTCGAATATAGAGAGTCGACCGGTTTGGCAAAGGCCTGGACAGTGTACAGGCTTGCTGTCTTAATAGGGACGGTCGCGCGACTGATCGAACAACCGGTTGGACCTATCCAGCTGACCGTTCTTAACCAGTTGATTTAGGCCAGGGTTCCAGCTTTGCTGCTGACCCATTCTCTTCACTGGCCGACCGGTTGTCCATGGGTCCAGACCGGTCGGACAATGCATGATCTTTGCTGTTTTGGTTGTCTTGTTTCCAGTAGCTCATGTAATCTCTGTAGCCATTCTTTGGGACACCTACGATCATTCTAAGATGACTATAAGTTTACCTAAAGGGTCAGGGTCATCTAGAGGTTTGGGTTTTGGTTAAGGTTCAAGGTTCAAGGCTCACCAAGGCATCTCTTTTACCTGTTTCTTCTTCCTTGATGTAGCGGGTCCGCTTGAGTCTTCGGTCTTCGTCTTCTTTAAGCTCAACTGACACTAGATTCACTGACCTAAGTAATTGACAAATAAGGTGCACTAGTATGCCATAGAAAAGTGCACTAACAATAATTGGGAAGATGGTCACAAATTTCTTCATGTGGAATGGGCGGAAGTGTGCAGGCCATTGTCGAACATCGTGTGGCCTGAGCAGAAGTGTGCAGGCAATTGTCTGAGGGGCGAATAGGCATAAGGATTGTGAAAGATACAAATTCAGCAGTGTTGGAGAAATGGTAGTGGAGGATTTTTTTTTTTTTTTTTTTTTAAAGATGAGCATTTTATTAAAAAAACAGCAAGGCTACCAAAAAAGGAACAAGGAAGCAAAAGAACATGGAAAGAAAACAAAAACAAGAAAAGAAAAAGAGACACTACAAAAGAACTGGAGGGAGGATTTACACCTAGAGTTGTACAGGAATCGAGCCAGTTCGAAAAGCTCGCTCGGCTCGAAAAAGCTCGATTTGGCTCGATTTGTAGGGCTGAACAAACCAAGCCAAGCCATTTTTTGGGGCTCGTTGGAAATTCGAACCTGAGCTCGATTCGGTCGATTCGGCTCGTATATTTAAAACATTAAAATATATATTATATATTATTAATATTAAAAAACTAAAGTTAAAAATTTTAACTTAAAAGGCAAAAAGTAAAACCTAAAACTACCTTACCCCCTTCGAGCGCCTGCCCCTTTCTAACCCTCTCTCTCCAAAACCCTAGGTCGGCCAGCAGGCATTCGACCGTCCGGCAAGGCGGCAACTGTCCGGTTAATCTCTCTCTCTCTCTCTCTCTCTCTCTCTCTCTCTCTCTCGGCGACAGCCACCCTGCGCGACCTCCTCTCTCTTCGTTCATCGACCGTCTTGTCCGACAAGCTACAACCGACCTCCCCACCTCCCTCTCTCTCTCTGCTCGTCGACCGCCCTGTCCAACAGGCGACAACCAACCTCTCCACCTCCCTCTCTCTCTCCGCTCGTCGACCGCCCTATCCGATAGGCGACAGCCAACCTCCCCACCTCCATCTCTCCCCGTCCGACGACCTCCACTATCCGACAGCTCACCCTTTGAAGGTATGTATGTATATACTAAGAGTCCTTAATCCTTATATGCTTTTGATGAGTTTAAGAGGAAATGGAGAAAATCCTATTTGCAATTGAGGGCTTGGCGCCTGCATTTCTTGCTGGTGGGGTCCACCCTTCGATGTAGGCTCGAATTCAGGCTCGAAAGCTTGAAGCTCGAACAGGCTCGAAAGCTCGTCCAAACCAAGCTAAGCCCACCACCTGGGCTCGAGGACCAAGCCGAGCCAAGCTAGAGCCTAGGTCACCCGTTGACCAAACCAAGCCGAACTAGGCAAAGCTCGGTTCGGCTCGGCTCGTGTATAGCTCTATTTACACCCATATCCCACCCTCCAACTCAACCACCCATAATCACGAATCCCAATCTCTAAAGAGACCCAACACTTTGGAGACGACAACTGTGGAAGCAGCAGCAGAGTTCCTGAACACTCTGTTGTTTCTTTCCAACAAAATAGCCCAAAGAATTGCAAGCAGAATGCACCATCATTTCCTTCTCCCCAACATGCCTCCTGGCTCAGCATGCAAGGAGCTGACGCTCCACCAAATATCCGCAGCAAAGGGGCAATGAATGAAAAGATGCGCCACTGATTCTTCTTGGTTAAGGCACATAGGGTAGGCATTAGGGAAAATGAAACCTCTTTTACGCAAATTATCCAAAGTCGGGATCTGATTTCTCCCTGCTAACCACCTGAAAGCTGCTACCTTTGGGGGGATCCCATACGACCAAAGAGGATCGGTATGATAGTTAAAGGAGGGATTGGAGGCCCTGGACAGCTACGAGTAGAAGGACTTGACTGAGAAAATACCCAAGGAAGAAATCTTCGACACCAGAGAGTCTTGGATTGAAGGATTGGGATGGAATTCCTGCAAAACGGATAACAATAGGATTGCTTAAGATATATCAGCTTTAGAGAAATTCCTTCTAAAAGGAGGAATCCACACTCCCCCATTCCCGTTATGATAGAAGCAAGCTTTAACACCCGCATTCTGGTTAGGACTTAACAAAAATAGGGAAGGGAAAGCTTCAGCCAAAGTAGATTGGCCACATCAAGGATCTAACCAAAACTGAACCATGTTCCCATCTCCCAGGGATAACTTCACGTTGGGCTGGAACCAATGGGAAACCTTGACTATATTTTTCCAAATAATAAAGGATCTGTATAGGGACGAGCCCATCGGCCACCACCCTAAAGGATCTTAACCATATTTGGCAGTGACCATTTGTCTCCACAAACTATTTGGCTCGGCCCCAAATCTCCAAATCCACTTCCCTAGGAAAGCCCTATTCGTAATCTCCAGGTTCTTGATGCCTGCGCCTCCTTCCTCATAAGGCAAGCAAACTTCCTTCCACTTTAAGAGAGGAAACTTAAAAGAACCACTGCAACCCTGCCACAAGAATTTTCTGCGCAAAGCATTGATTTTGAGAATAACAGGACTTAGGACTTAGGACAAAGGAAAAGAGATAAGAAATACAATAGCATACTAGACAAAGATGCCTTGATAAGATTAATCTTGCCCCCAAGAGTGGGCATATTTATCATCCAGGATGATAATCTCCTTTCCATCCTTTCAATCATAGTATCCCAAATATGGACAGAGGGTTTACCTATTGACAGAGGAAGGCCCAAGTAAATCATGGGTAAAAGACCCACCTTGCACCCAAAAAACTTAGCAAAAGAAGAGCAGACCTCAGGGGGGACATTAATACCAAAGAGTTCAGTCTTAGCCATGTTAACCTTCAAACCAGAGACAACTTGAAACCAGCAGATACACATACTGAGGAATGTGATCATCAACTCATTTGCAACACAGAAAAGAAGAGTGTCATCTACGAACTGCTAGTCGTTAATGCATATCGGAAAATTGGAAACAGAAAAACCCCTAAACAACCCAACTTCCTGACCCCTGGATACATCCAACTCAACACTTCCGTAATTAGAACAAACAAAAATGGAGAGAGGGGATCTCCCTGTCTAATCCCCCTCAACGATTTGAAGTAACCAAAGGGAGATCCATTGATGATGACCGAGAACTTCGGAGATGAAATACAAACTCTAATCCAAGCCCTCCAAGAAAAACCAAACCCCATCCTTTGAAGCATGTAATCCAGGAAAGTTCAGTCTACATGGTCATAGGCTTTCTGTAAATCCAGTTTACAAACGACTCTCGAGGAGTTATCCCTAACACATGAGTCAATGCATTCGTTAGCAATCAACATAGAATCAAGAATCTGCCTACCTTCCACGAAGGCAAATTGAAAAGGAGACAAGCTTCTGGAGCACCTGTCTCAACCGTTGAGCTAAAATTTTAGACAGAATTTATAAGAACTGCCCAGGAGACTAATAGGCCTAAAATATGAAATATTATGAGCATCTTCCACCTTAGGGATCAAAACAAGGAAGGTGCTTCCCAATTCCTTCGATAATCTGTTCTCATTGAAGAATTCCAAAACAAATGCAAAAAGGTCTACTTGGATAACATCTCAGAAAACTTTGAAGAATGCGATTGGGAATCTGTCCGGGCCCGGAGCTTTGTTGCTGCCCAATTCCCAGGTTGCCGCTTTAACTTCCTCCAGCTCCACTCGCTTTTCCAAATTAGCTGCCTCCTCCTCCGAAATGCTCTGAAACTCCAGATCATCTAACTTGGGGCGCAGTACATTTTCTGCGGAGAGAAGATTAGAGTAAAATTGGACAATACAATTACAGATAGTCAACTTGTCCGAGACCAACTGATTATCAATCTCAAGCGAGCGACCCAATAGAGTTAGCACGATGTCTGGCATTAGCATAATTATGAAAATACTTAGTGTTCCGGTTCCCTTCTTTCAGCCACAATGCTCTAGACCGTTGTTTCCATTTAAGCTCCTCTTCCTTAATACGAGCACTATAATCCCCCGACAGTTGGGACCTCAAAGCAACCTCTTCATTGGAGAGGGGCCCAATCTCTTCCTTAACTGTCCAGATCTTGGATAGCCGACAGTAAGGAAGAGATTTCTGCATCTCTAGGACAAAAAAAAACTCCTTATGCCAGAATTTAAGTTTAGATTTAAGAAACTAAAGTTTTTAAAAAAGCACAAACCTTGATTTTCATTCCGGGCAAAAATCTCTCCACCATTCACCAACCAGCTCTCGAAAGCCTTCGACCTCGAGCCAAGCCAGCTCAAACCTGAATGGTTTCGGACCCTAGTTCAAATCTTCCGTTTCCAAAAGGATTGGGCAATGATCTGACACAGGTCTCGGGAGACCTCCCTGCCTGGCAAAGGAAAATTGTTGAATCCACTCAGTGGATGGGAGAAATCTATCAAGAAGGGGGGGGGGGGGGGATCTACCATCAGACCAAGAGAAGTTGACACCCCCCATCGGGATATCAATCAAACCATGAGAATCCACCCACTCCGAGAACTTTCTCATAGAAGTGGTGATCTGGTTCCCTCTAGATTTTTCATAAGAGAATCGGATGACATTAAAATCCCCACCCACCAACCACAGAAGATCCCATCTGGATTTCACTGCATTGAGCTCAATCCAAAAGGAAGGCCGAAATTGGCTCTTAGATGGACCATAGACACCTGAGAACAACCATTGGAATCCAGATGATCTCTCCTGGAACACAATATTAACCGAAGAGGACCCAATCCAATTATCTTCCATTTCCCTCTCCGATGTATCCCACAAAACAAGAATACCTCCCGTTGCACCAATAGAGACAAGGCTAACCACTCGGTACCTTTCCTACGCCAAATGGAGTTTACCAAACTCCTGTTCATAGCCTGCAACTTGGTCTCCTACAACACAATAATCTGAGCTTTAGATCTAATACAAATATCACGCACCTGGGATCTTTTTACGAGGCAACCCAGCCCTCTCACATTCCAAGATAGAACTTTCATTGGGTCACCTTGGGGACCCCTCTCCCTTTTCTATTCTCACGCGGAATCGCTTTAGTGATCCCTGTCTAATTAACCCCCAACTTTTGCAACTCCCTGCACTAAATCTCATTCTCAAAAAGCCCTGTCACCTGTAATCCTTGAACAGAAATTTTCACCCCTTGTTCTGCAATTAGCTTGAACAACGCCATATAATCGTCATCCAACTCCCCAAACACCACACCCAACCGGGGGCCAACATGCCCGATAGCATCGCGCACCCACTTTTTCTTTTTAATGGTCCCTAGGAGATTCTGCATCATTTCCCCCGGGAAGTGGGAGCCAGAGTTTCCTCCTTGTACCTGTCATAAGGAGGGTTAGAAAACACAGTCCTCAAAGGAGTAACCATAATAACACCATCTAAACGATCCAGAGGAACTACCAATCCCTCCTGGTCTTCCCCCGCTAGGGTTGCATCCCCTGGGATCTAGACCATTTGGTCCATGGAGTTTAAAGAGGACTTGCCACCAGGGCTGAAAGGGTATTGACTAGAAGAAAGACAACCCTTGGGAGATGAAGGGGGGGTAAGATACACATCATGGGGGACAGAAGAGCTACACTGATGAACTTCGCCCAAGTGCAGGTCAGAAGAAGAACTCGGAGGAGACGAGGGATCGTGAGGGGCAGTGACCAAACTTCCAGCTTCGAACAAGGATGAAGAATTTTGAGCATCGCTAACTGGGAGAGATTAAGATTCATGGGGCTTGAGACCCCTATCTCGAAAAGGCTAGTAAGAATCCTAAGGGATGGTCATCTCCCCAACTTGGCTTCGGGAGACACTCGCAGTTGAGATGGAAGTGTCAACCGAAGGACCCATATCCCTAGGCACATTCCCCATGTTGCGAACGCTGGGAGCGTTCCCTTTCATACACGTGGCCAAATCTAGATCCTTCCCTTGACTCGATATAGGTGTCAAATCTGAAAGGCCCTCACTAAGACTCGCGCGGGTCTCTAAAAAGGCTTCTTTTGTCTGCACGTCAGCTTTATCAGCCCCACCTTGTCACGCGTCTTCAATCCGAGCCACCTGGGGAACAGAGGGAGAGGATAACAGTCCATCTGTCACAAGACGGCCCTGCACTCTACTCAATGAGATCATCGAAGATATTGATCGATCTTGCTTGGGAGAAATCGCCCAGTTCTCACGAGAAAATCCCTTTGTCGTCTCATGATGTAATATCTCTTCTTGCGAGAAATAGATAAAGCAAGTTCCACCATCAGTCATCACTGTCACATTCGTGTCAAGCGAACATGGTTGCTCCACGTGTTGAACTGGGTCTCGAAGAACGTGGCTGGATAGGTGACTTGCTTGAGGTGGCAACTCACCCGATGGATCCCAGAGGTCCACCAATCATGGCGGGCACGGGGCAAACCCCAGGGGGTGGAGTAGACCTTACCAAACTGAGACGAAGCTCCTTCATCCAGCTGAATCCTGATGTCGACTGTCACCTACGCCACTATCGCCCTCACTAAAGCAGGGATCTCCGTCGAGTTCTTCACACTAACCAGCATTTTAGAAAAGAGGAGGTTCTCCCAGCACAACGTCTCTTTGTGAATTTGCAAAACATCACCCACACAAGATCCCACTGTCATTAAAAAATCACTAAACCAAAACTCCAAAGGGACTCCCTGAAAACGCAACCAGACTGCCTTGGTCCCGAAACAAGACCAAGCTTCCCACTTGCAGAGATCCAACATCAGACCTACTATGTTCAAAGACTCGATACGAATGATATGATCAATGTCGGCCTTAGGACAAAAGGATGCCCAAACCTTCCCCGGCACAAGGAACCTAAGCATGAAGTCCCCCGAGACCATGGAACAGAAGTATTGAAACCAAAAGACAGATCTTCCAAGGAAGACCCGTCACTGATAGACACAACAATACATTACTTCATATTATCCATGGCTAAGGGGAGAATAGACTCAGGAATATGAACCGAAGGAAGGAAACCCTCCGAGGCAAGCATCCCTTGAAAGAGGGGGACCGGAACAACCGAAACGACAGAAGGAAGAGAAGGTGCGGGAGGTTGAGGCGGGACAAAGGGGGTTGGAAACCGGGGCAAAGGTGAAGGAGGGGAAGCAACACCCGAACGATTGGTATAGAGGACCTGGGCATAGGGGGTCCTCAATGACTGATTTTCCCCCATAGGATCCTCTGTATTCGACGGGATAGTAGTGTTAGGTTCCTCTAGAGGATCTCCACAAAGGAAGGCGAACCCTCCTCCTCGGGCCCATAACTAGTCCCCAAACTCCCCGACACCCTAGGGGGCGAGGGGATGACAGTCAGCCTCTGAGCAAACTGAACTTTCAAAGCAACTCTAGGGATAGGGGGTAGGGTTCCTCTTTCCTCCATCACCTTCTCAAGGCCAAAATGTGCCACCTTGACTCTAATTTCTCTTCCGTATAACTTTTTACCCAACATACCCTCCACAACATTCTTGAGCTGGTGAACCGAGGAGAATCGAACAAATGCAAATCCTCTAATGGCTGAGGATCCCCGCTCTCTAGGGATGACCACCTCCTAGACCTCACCAAACTTCCCAAAAACCCTTATGAAATGCAGTTCCATCCACTCCTCCAGAAAATTATCTACGTACAGAGTTGGGAGAGAACGGAGGGGGTTCCTTGGTGGTAGTCTTCTGACAGGATTCGAACGGCATTTAACCCTAACCCACTCATTCGTTCTATTGCCAGACCCTGTCTTGGAGTCTCTAACTAAATTACGCCGACGAGTCTCTTCATACTCTCTAATAAAATCACCATCTAAGAGGTCGTGACCAGAGGAAAATCTTGATCTGCTCCTATCGTTCGAAGATTTCTTGTTTGCAGGATATATATTCTGTCTCAACATCAAGAGTCCATCGGATCTTCTTCTCTAACCAGTAATCTTTCACTGCGTATTCTCGTGCTATGCCTATGAATGGTAGTGGAGGATTAGCTCTGGGGAACTTCTAAATGATGAAGAATATCCTGATGGAAAAGTATAGGGCAAGGAATAGTGAATGGGATGTGAAGGAGGAATGTGCAAAGAAAGGATCTATAGTTTGGAGGGGGATCTCAAAATTATACAAGAGGTTGCCAAACACATTAAATACAAAGTATGCCAAGGCAGCAGGATAAGATTCTGGAAAGATAAATGGTGCTGTGATACATCGTCAAATTAGCATACAAAATGTTTGTTTAAAATAGCCTCGGCTAACAAGGGAGTAGGGAAAGAGATGTAACAAGGAGTGGAGGGATAGTGTGGTCTTCATCTTTTAGGAGAAATCTGAAGGACAGTGAGATTCCTCTTATTACTAGTATGCTTGCAAGGCTAGAGGAGATCAGAATTGTTCTCGAGGAGAATGACAATTGAATTGGGATGTTAGACTCTAGTGAGAGATTCTGTTAAAAACCTAACCAATGTGCCAAAATCCTCAAGACTGATGGAGTGCGTCAAGTTAAGCTATTAAACCCTTGGGATTGTAACATTCCACCACGCTTCACAGCCGATGTCTATGGCAGCCCACTCTATGGCAACGCACACTCTAGCTTCTTTCCCAGGTAGCCTTTTCCACTCATGGCAGTTGCACTCTAGTTGTCCAAGTAGCCCTCTCCACTAATGGCAATTGCACTCTAGTTGTCCAAGTAGCCCTCTCCATGTCATGGCAGCTTTCACTTTGGTCCACGTTGCTCTTTCCATAGGTTGCCCCTCTCATGACTTGAACACAGTATGTAATGTTGGCTCTGATACCAATTGTTAAGAACTTAAACAATACACCAAAAGCCCTAGGGCTGATCGAATGCATCAAGTTAGACTATTAAACCCTTGGGATCGTAACAGATCCACGATGAGATCCTAGCAGAAGGCATACGAGAATAGTAGCTCATCTAGAGTGGAATGGGCAGGAGGAGCTCCATTAGAAGTAAATATTTTGTATTGGGAAGTATACATAAATAGCATGCTAGCCATAGATAACTTGATGAGAAGAGGGATTCAAATGCCTAATAGATTCCCAATGTGCAAAGAGGCAGAGGAGAATTGCTTGCATTTACTGATCCATTGTAAATTTGCATGGCAAGTGTGGACAGTAATGATTAGAAAGTTTGGGATGAATTGGGTCACTTGACTCACTCCGGCAACAGTGGGGGAATTTTGTGCAAGATGGATATGACCTAGGATGAGTGTTCGGCAGTTAAGGAACATCGTGTCATTACCACTTCAGTAGATTAATAATCGCAATTCAAATCGATAATGCTTCCAAATACGCTTTAAAGTAGTCAAGCAGTTCATCCTAACATTTAAAAACAATGAAAAAACCAGCTGCCAAAAAGATCAATGTCCAGATCACAAAATCATGGTGTGTTGACTTCTACAATTCACCTGCAATATTAAGAAAATAACAATAATTCACCTGCAATGTGAACAGCGTATCTTCAAACTGGACTTCTTTTGTCAAGAAATCTGCTCCAATCGTTGCTTTATACTGATTGCTAAACTTCCGATTCACATATCTAAAGCGCAATGGTTAAGCAAAACAAAATCACATCCAAAACAACCAATCCATCAAATTCACAAACTAAAACACAAACATTCAAGAAAAAAAAAAAAAAAAACTAGTAAAACTCCCCTGTGCGCATAGTGAACACAGAGACTCAGTGTGCGCATTACCAATTTACCACCCGTCATCAAAATGGATGGCAGGATCTGGCAAGCATTTCAAAATGCCATTTCCAAATGCCCATTTTGAAATTTTTATTAAGATTCCCGCCAGCTATAATTGGGAGATGGGAGATGAGTGTGAACCAACTCTCAGTGCACCCTGTGCGCACGCCATCTTTTCCCAAAAGATATAGACTAGTAATAGAGGATACTGATTCATCAGAGATGTCTTCCCAACCCTATCAAAACATCAAACACAAGCAATCGAAGACAATATAATTAGAAATTTAAAAAAGAGAAATTTCAACATAAATTCCAGAAAAACCCTAAAATCGCCGAAAAAAATCCCCAGTAATTGGCATCCATGCATCGAAAACGGTGCAACAAAGAAAATCTAGATTTGTGGGGATGAGAGAGAGAGAGAGAGAGAGAGAGAGAGAGAGCATACCCGGAGTCTCCGAGGATTATGACCTTCAGAAGCATGCGCCTTCGAGACGTCATGGATTTCGAATCAGTTAATCTCCTGAAATTAGGGTTTTTTAAGGTTTCTCTTCCGAGTAAAAATCAAAACCAGGAAATCTCTCGAATGAGAGAGGGAGGGAGAGAGAATGGTATTCTGTTACAATCACGAACATGTCACCGTTGACTCCGAATTACTGGAGTGAACAGTTTCCACTGGACGCGAATTTTCTACGACCGAGTTCTACGCAGTCCCTGCAATCCGAAGCTCTGTGGGGGCCATCTTAATGTACGTGCTATATATCCACTGCATCCATCCGGTTGAGACAGATCATTTTACGTACTGATCACAAAAATCAGGTAGATCCAAAACTCAGGTGGGCCAGCCTGCTCGAGGAACAAATCGCCCAGGTATAGCTGGGCCCAGCTCGATTCGGTTCAGCTCGTGTACAGCTCTGCATTCTTCCAATACTGGCCACGTCTACGCCCGGTCCAGATCAGCTCAATCACAACCATCTCATTAAGTGGGCCTAAAGTTCATGCCTGGCCCAGCACATCTGATCTGATTATCAAGCCTTTGATTTCTGCTTTTATTGGGTCCTTGCAAAAGCCACGCCCCATCGCGACCACATTTTTACTCCGGACCCGAATCACCGACAATAAACCCGAGCCAGTCCAGCTCATGGTCTCTTGTTTTTGTAGTCTAGCGCAGAGATATTCATAGCCAGTCCCCTCACATGACTACTTAGCCATGTGGACAGTCGTCAGTTCATATATTCCCTTGCAGGCTGGGACAACGCAAAATACAAACAGTTCACTGAAGAGATCTGCCATCATCGGATTGACTGTCTCACAAATGGTTGAAATATTTTAAATAAAATATATTTTGGTTAAAAATATTTTTGAAAAACCTTTGAAAACCAAACTTTGTTTTGTTCCTATATCGGATGGGAGAAAAATTCTTTACCTCTTTATAAGTAGGGTGTTGTGCACCTTACTTATTTATGGTAAAAGAGAGGGAGTATGGTAGCTGGAACACCGCGCACAGTCTAGGACATGGGCTCAGGGTAGGTGCGAGGGCGTGGGCACGTGAGGCAGTGTGACTGTAGAAGCGCTAGTTACGATTTATAAAGAATTGCAGGGCTAATTAGAGGGACCTGTATAACTGCTCATGCAGTAACAGTCCAGACCATGTAGTAACAGCTGCATCTGGCTAGCTCAACAGTCAGAAACGGCTAGCCATTGAGTCTAAACAGTCAACATGCAGGCATGTAACTCCTACATGCGCACAACAGTCAGAAACTGCCAAAAACAGCTAATTTCTCACAACAGCCAGAAAACGGCTAGTGCCATTATGGCTCTGGATCAAAACTGTCAGCCACCCTTGCCTATATAAATCGGACAGGTCTGGTTCATTCTAACACAACAACAGCAATCACAACCATCTCTACTGAACCAGCACCCATCTAAGTCTATTAGTCTCTCGGTTTGGTTGATAAAACCAAGCCACTTAGACCAGTGTAGTGGTCTACTGCTGCAAGAGGAAAACCTCTATTCATTTTTCTCTCTTTCTTTTCTTTAGCTCTTAGATAGTGTTACTGAGTTCCATGGTGGTTTCTTCATTTTTTATTAAACGCAAAAGCACATAAGACTCGTCATATCCTGAAAGTAATCCACTTACAACCTACCAGCAAACTCAAAATAATTTGAGTAGAGGTGAATTACACTTCAAGGACAGCATGTTTTTCACGTGCTTCAGCCTATCCTTATTTCACGTGTTTTCCAAATTAATTTATTTTCTGAGATAAAAAATTATCAACACAAATTGCATTCCTGATTAATGGACTAGAATACACCACAACATCAGTTTTGTGCGCTCCTTAACACACCCCAAGCTTTGTGGGATTCAAATGGCCTCTTATTCCTGAAGTGTAATGTGCTGATTTCTTGGGCAGAAAATTGAAAGTGTGGCCCACTTGATGGAAAGCTTGAATCTCTCACACGTTTGTACAGCGTGGCCCCCTTAAGAGTGTAATGGACTGATTTCTAGGGCACAAGATATCAAGTGTGGCTACTTACGACTGCTGAAGGCGAAGGAAGTGGAATCTGTTCGTAGGCTATCCAGACCATTTTCAAAGTGTGCACCCACCATAAATAAGAAACGGCCCAAAATTCGCCCGATAGACAATTCTAGCCGTCTGAATGTTGAACCCGCAGAAGATGGTTAAAAAGTAATACAGTGCATTGATGGCTGAGATTGTTGATGGCTGAGTAATACAAGTGCGTTCTTTGGTTTTGAGGCGAACAAAGTAGAATCCCACACCTGCTTGTCGCACCAAGCATTATCCTGGTGTTCCAGGACCACATCTTCACCGTCCACATACCATGACCATCCATGCAACAGGACCATGATAGGGGCCCATCACTCATTGGCCAAATAGAAAATGCCACAAAGAATAAATGATCAAAACGGACCAACCAAATGAATTTGTACTGTTGCCTGCACCGCTTCCAACTCTCCATTTGTATGCCACAAATCAGAGAGATGACTTTGTCCAACCGTTGCAAATTCTTTTTGCCAAATGGCCCGCCATTGCCAATGATGGACGCTGCAGATGATCATCCATGTAGCTGCATCATCATCACCCCCATCAAATTACGATTTTTTGAACCGCACATTGCAGTCTAAGTAATTCCTCGCGGGATGAGTGAAAACCCTCTCGGGGATTTGAGAGGAAATGATGAGAAGTGGATTCCATGATATGAATTCTCATCAATTCCAGATTTTCTGTTTGGCAGCCTGGATTTGGAGAGAAGTCTGACGAGAGGGAATGGATGGTGTGAATTTTAATCTCACCATAGGCCCACCTATACTTTGGATTTTGATCCCATCATCCATCAATTTTTAAATCCATGCCATCCATCCATTTTTACGGATCATTTAATGCCAGGATCCCAAAAATAAAGCAGATCCACATCTCTTAGGTGGACCATAAAACAAGAAAAAGTGAAGAGTTGACCTTTTATGATGCACAAAAGTTTTGGATTAAACTGATATTTGTGTGGTCCCTTCATCCAGGTCTTTGTGACCTTATTAACAAGTTGGATGGCAAATATACATCATGTTAGGTCCCACATTGGAGAGGATTTCTCATCAAATCTCACCTTTTTTAGAGGAATTGGAAAGGAGCTAAAAGTGCCTCTTTGAATGCTCAAGATTCCGAAATCCACTTCTCATCAAATCCTCTTCACCAAAAAGAGAAAAGCAAGAGGTTTCTCGTCACTCCTCGTCAAATCCATGGTGCCAAATGGGCCCTGATGTGCTTTGATTTCCCAGGCCTCCAAAGGGATGATTTGCAGGTATTGGTGACGGATCTATAGTCATTGGCCTGCAATCATACTACCATTTTTCGTCCAATCCACATGGAATGATCCCCTCCCAGGTAAATCTTCCAACCATCAAATCTTTTCAAGAAGACGCTGATCATTAACCCATGGTGAACTTTGGGCAATATCATATCAAGCCATTTCCTATTAGAAAACCAGAATGCAAAAGGTAAAATACACCAATATATCTTGTTCATGAGAACACAAATTTCAGGTATTAGTCCAACAAATGAATTTCCAGAGGCGAGAAGGCAAAGATGAGAGGATCCAAGAGATGCAAACTATCACAAATCACAATCATCAGTTTTTTTCTTTTCTTTTTTCTCATATTATACATAGATTTATAAAAGCCTTCACTGAATTATTACCACATAAGCGTAACAAATGGAGGAGTGAACTGCAGTTGCCATTTTCCATCCCAATCAAAACACCAACCTAACATTCGCAGCCTGCTGATCTCTGTTGCCGTCCTCCACCCGCCACATCAATAGTATCCGGGAGGTATCTTCATGTTCAGAAAAAACGAGAATGTCATCTAATTAGGCAGCACAGAGGATTAACATGTGCATGGTTTTATGTTCCTAACATTTGACGCTCAACTCAGATTTAAGACATGGTGTTCTATTTGTTTCAAGGAAGCGTCTAATAATCCTTTTTATTTTTTCATAGCTAAGCAGTGTTCGAACCCTAGACCCCAATGTTGAAACACACCCCATCTACACTGAGCCAAGGGTTCAAACAATTGACTTCCTTATTCGTCCATTACTCTTTAAAGTATCACAGTGACTTCACCAAGTTTGTGATGAAGCTTGCAGCTGGTTTTTTTTTTTTTCAAGGTCAAACGGGGGCTTGATCAAGCCAAGCAGATTCATCAGCTTTTAAATTAGATGGTTTGTGGTGAAAGCGGCTTCCTATAAGCAAAATGATACGAAATTTTTTTAAAATTAGAGAAGCCAGCAATTGGATAGGGAAATTAAAATGGTAGACAGTGTCAATCCTTAAACTAAGGCAACATGGAGAGAGTAATCAACCAAAACAAGGAAATGCCAGCAAAACATGCTGATATAACCGGCCAAATAAAGAAACCATAGGGTTTCTTTATGGAATTTTTGACAATATATATATATATATATATATATATATATATATATATATATATATATATATATATATATAGTTGCACAAGACATGAAGCACAGCGGCAACAAATTTGCGTGCTGGAGTGGGAAGTGTCTCTTTAAAAAATGTAAACCAAATTCAAAGGACCAGCACCCAGTTAGCAGGATCCTGCAACTGGGGGGGGGAGTGAGAAGTCCAAACACACCCTAAATCTTTCTAAGAATTTTCGCTATTATTAGCTTTAGGACTTCATATGTTTGCATGCATTTGGCCACCATATCAAAACAATAGTACTCACTATTACCATAACAAGGAAGATTTGAAAGTAAGATGGCATGCAAAACTTAGAAGCGTCTTCTAGAACCACTCACATTTCTTCTTCAGGTTCGTTCTTGAGAGCATTCTTAGCTATACATTCGAAAGCAGCTTCAACATTGAAACCTTCTTTTGCAGAAGTCTCAAAGTAGGGAATGTTCCCCTTGGAGGCACACCATGCCTTCGCCTTCTTCTCAGACACCTGAAAAACCGGACGGACAAAACCACCCAATATTATGAGGAGAACAGGCAGCGAGAACAGACTAGGGAAAAAAATAAAGCAACGGGTCATTTCCTACAACTCCTTTTCAGAACAGCCATAAGGCATGTTTGGATACATGGAATCCAAGGGAAAAGAAAGGATAAAACAAAAAAAAATTATCAAATGATGGTTTCCATGAGAACAATTAAAAGATGGATTCCAATGTTGACTTGTTGTTTGGACAGCAAGTAGCGATCTCATTTCCTCTCGCAATACAAGTAGAGATCTCATTTCCTCTCACAATACACTCCTTTCTTGTGCCAAGAATCTAAATTATGGAGAAGTGCAGGAATTGTTGGGTGGAATCTACCCATTTCTTCGCTATCCAAACAACACAAAATCATCACATCAAAGGAAAACCCTTTTCCATTTCCATTGTTTCATATGGTATCCATGGTTTCCAAGCAATAGCCCAAGGGTAACATGAATTCCAACATGCAAGGAGAGTGCACTGAAAAGTGGAAATCTAGGACCAGTAGTGCCAAAAACATAACCTAACTAGCATAGGACCCAATGCAGGAGCAGTAGGCTAAGTATTTGAAGGTCCAGCAACTATGACAGAAATGGGAGCTTAGGTATCTTACCACTCGGCTGTTGCCACCGTCCACATCTATCTTGTTTCCCAGCACGACAAATGGGAAGTTTTCAGGGTCAGACGGGCTTGCCTATGCATTAAGACCACCACAGAAATGTCAACCGTCTGTTATGGTAAACTCAGGTTTCAGGGGCTCGGAGTGGGAAATAAGTACCTGAATCAAAAACTCTTCCCGCCAATTGTTGAGGTTGTCAAATGACTTCATGACGTTGACATCATAAACAAGAACACAGCAGTCAGCACCACGATAGAAAGCCACACCGAGACTTTGAAACCTCTCCTGACCAGCTGTATCCCATATCTGAACGTGTGAAAAACAAGCACAAATAGAGTCAGTTTAGCAACATAAGAGGCTATAAAAGGGTAACCACCATTATATCTTCCACAAGTTTTCCTGAAAGACAATTAGTCCCACCAATAAGGCCTTGGAAGCTCCAAAGTCCAGAAAAATGAAAACAACCATACAGTAACTTTAGAAAAATGTCACAATAAAAAAGCCATGAAATGTGTGCTTATCATGTTCAACAGGATCATGGATGTTACCAGAAATGGCATGAGGCAGTAATGGCAACAAAATGTATAAAATAAGCTTTCCACCTGGCAAACATACCATATCACCAAAGATGCATTTAGTATAGGGACACAGTACAAACACTGCATTATTGTCCTTTCCTTTTCCATTATTTACCATCAAAGTCAGCATCTGGGAAGACATGATTTACTTCTGACACAATCCATCTCAAGCGACAAAGAGCACCTCCCATCCATATTGGAACAATCATCTCATTGCATCAACCCCCAAAATGCCAGACAAGCCTCTTTCCTTTGTTAGACTCCAATGTTATATCTCCAGCTCATCGTTTTTCCATTTTGTAAAAATATGATCAGTAAAGTTTTCATGCTTCTATCTTTCATTTCACCAAGTGCCCAACTTCAGTATTCACGCTTTTCCATTTTGTAAAAATATGATCAGTAAAGTTTTCATGCTTGTATCTTTCATTTCACCAAGTGCCCAACTTCAGTATTCACTTTCAAGTTTTGATGCAGATGCATCCATCATTTGTTCAACTTCTAAGTGTCGGGTTTAAATACAAGTGTATTTTACTCCATTTGTTCAACGTGATTGTTCAAATTCTTAGTTTCATGCCCTTAAGTTGCTAAGCTTCGGTGTTGAATCACTAAAGTTTTTTTTTTTAAGATAATGATATTTTATTAGAGGAAAGCGCCGAAAAAAGTGCAAAATACTACAACCCAAACAAAAGAGAAAAATTAGAATCCTCAAAAGCCTTTATACAAGAGACCCATTCCACTACATGAAGCTTTGCCCTACTGAAGACCTCCAATACCGTGCTACCCATATTCTGAAAACATTGACCATTCCCTTCCTCCCAAAGAGCCTAGAAGGCTGCCATCAAAGCCAATCTCTAAATAACTGTCCCTTCTTTCCCAAGCCCTACAGCGTGCCATCTGGCATCACCCATGGCACTTTAAACAGACTTAAGAATCACTAATGTTTTATATACAATAATTCAAGGAGAATTAAATGCTATTAACTTCAATAGCTAGTAAAGGGAATCCAAGCCCTGCAGGTCATGAAGTAGTGATTAGTGACAACAACATCAGGTTGTTTTTCTGGATGTGCAGAAATTGTGTGGACTGCAGAGGTGACCACACTCATAACCTCAATTGCAGATCGAAAGCAACAACAAATGCCATTCATGGGATTAACTGATCATGCTTCTGTCTTCCTTAGAGACTCTCTTCCACTTCCCATGATATCCAATGTGTGTCCCAGGTATGATATTCAATTTCTGGCCTTTCATGTGATACAGGGATAAGGAGTAGCATGCTTCGTTTTAGGGCTTTCCATGTGCAACAGGGATGTGTAAAGAGTAGCATGCTTGATATTGTGCAGGCAGTGCAGAATATGGACCGTTATCTAATTTTGTTTCTCTCTCTCTTTCACACAATCCCTTAAAGCTGTCTGCAGGGTCCAAGAAAGAAAAGACTATTCTGAATGCAACAACTAATAGCAAATGTAACAAATAAAAGGGATCAAGGAATTCATCAAAAGAGGAAAAAGACAGCAACAACACCCAAAGCACAAATGCATGTTCCATCCCAGTAAAGGATGTCGCATATATGTTATTCAACGTGTCACAATAACAATTGAGGAGTTCAGCATGAGATTCAACAAAATGATATCCACAAGAGAAATCATGTCTTGAGCTCATAATTCAAATGGCATAGACTAAAATGTATGAAGAAGCAGATGATGTAGACAATGTTAATGTATTAAAAACGCAGTCGACAAATTCATCCCAATGGGGTGAGGGTGGTTTCCACTTAGCGGTGGGCTTCACCCTCTTCCAATTACTGATAACATTGCCTCCCAACTGGAATCGAATGAAGCCAGAGAAATCCTAAAAAGGGAAGAAATAGTGAAACACTAGCACAGAGTCAAAATATTGCAGTGTGACTAACAGGGGTGGTAGACTGAGTGAAGATAGTAAAAAATAACACCCGGATCCATAGCTCAAGTGGTAGACTGAGTGAAGATAGTAAAAAAATAGCACCTGGATCCATAGCTCAAGTGGTAGACTGAGTGAAGATAGCCTCGTTTCAACACTGAGGTCATGGTATCGATTCCCAAAGTGGGGGTGGCTAACATTGCAGTGTGACTAACAGGGGTGGGTGGGTGTACTGACAATGGGGTGTGTGTACTAACCCAAAAAGAAAAAGCGTAGAGTGAAAATATTTCCCAACAACACAACCTCCTAACTTGAGTCAAAATACTTCCCCATTCTTCTTCTACCATAGGCAACGCGTGCCAAAAGGGAAGCAATACATGCTACAACCCAAAAAAATAAATTTTTTAATGACCGTCATAGTTATTTCATAAAAGAGTTCACATATAAATAGATTTATCATCAAAGAATAGGAAACCCTAATAAAATCCCAACTAGCCATTGTTTCTAATTCTAGCCATTCATTTAAACAAAACATAAAAATGGCCAAAATGCCTTTGAATCCTGTTACAACCATATAGGTTTTCCGTAAACTAGCCATAAGTCAATCAAACGACATTGATATTGCATGATCTTGGGCTTGTTTAAAAGCTAACTCAATAGGCTTTCAAACGGGCTCAATTATGTATCATTATGAAAAATGTGAAATTAAAAATGATTCAACTCTAATGACTTAGTAAATGACTACCAATTTGATCCAAAATGCTATTTATGATCATTGATCTTCCATTCGATTTTGACCCTCCACATGGTTCGAATCTTCATTATAGATGGTTGGATGGTCTAGAGTCCCATGACCCTTCAATCAGCTAGCTTGCGTGACCCAGATGCATCACATTTTAACATAATTTTGTAGCTCGTAATGCAAAGTGTTAACCAAGTGACGCAGGACATCCGACCAACTCACCAAAAGCTCCAGAACTGATGGGGGAGGCACGGAATATCCTTTTATTTCATAGCCCAGGCCAGACCAGGCCTGTTCGAACCCTCCTACGTGGGCCCCAAGTCGCATGGGTCGAGTCACACGAGCCACCTGAGTCACACAGGTGGGGCCCGAGTCGCACGGGCCACTGCCACAGGTGGGGCCTGAGTCGCACGGGCCACCCACCCCACACAAGCTGCCCACCCCGAGTGTGCCCCTGAGTCACATGGGCCACCCCACTCGAGCCCGGACTGTGAAAAAATGCCCCTGCGTTACCAAGTGTATGTTCAAATGTACCTTGTAAACAAGGCAGGCAGGATGCTTTTCCAGTCAGTGGATATTGATTTGGTGTGGAAATGGCAGAAAAATAGAAAGGAAGCTCTTCACGTGGGACATAATGTTAGCAGTATACAAGACTAATAATGCTTTATGGGACAAAATGTTGGGCGGTTAAGGAAAAACACATCCATAAGATGAATGTAGCTAAAATGAGGATGTTGAGATGGATGAGTGGCAAGACAAGGAACAATAAAATTAGAAGTGAACACATTCAAGGGAACTTACTAGTAGCACTAATGGGTAATACGATTGGAGAGAGTAGACTTCGATGGTTCAGTCATGTGCAATGGAGACCAAAAACTCAACTAGTTAGAAGTGAGTTGGTACAAGTTGAAAGGTTCTGAAAGGGCAAGGGGGAAGGCCCAGAAGAACATGGGGGAGGTAGTAAGAAAAGACTTGATGACCAATGATCTAACTGAAGTTATGGCCCTTAATAGAGTGGAATGGTGGAATAGGATTCATGTAGCCAATTTATGCATGTCCACGGTCCACTTAGGCCCACCTACGCCCAACATGTGCTGATTTTGGACTATTTATTTATAAATTTGGAGCCTAAATATCAAGATTTACAATTTACTATTTGTGAAAAAATATGAGGGCTGATTTAAAGATGTGAATATGTGATTGAAAATATGAGGATATAATTGAAGAGATGGGGCTGATTTAGAGATAATTACGAATTTCTATGTTTGCTTTTGCTATTGTTAGGCTTTTACCATCTTAGGTAGATTAGATTAATTTCAAATCAATTATAGTTGACTTCAAATCAATCTAATCACCTAAGATGGTAAAAGCTTAACAATAATAAAAGCAAACAAAGAAAATCCTAATTACATCTCTAAACTAACCCATATCTTCAATCAAATCCCCCTCATATTTTCAGTCACATCTCTAAATCAGCCCCCATATTTTCTATAGATAGTAAATTACAAATCTTGATATTTGGGCCACAAATCTATAAATAAATAGTCAAGCATAGTTGGGCCCAGAGATGGGTCGTGGGCCTAGATGGGTCGTAGGCTTGCATCAATAAACAAACATTAAATGTATAATATTTATACAATATTTTGTAAATCAATTACGAACTATTAGGATCTGTTAATTTAGGCAAGCTATTATTTGTATTCTCGTTATAAATACCCTAGTTGGCTGCAATATACAAGTTTTTCTCTCCTTCAATCATTTCCCAACAAGGGTAGCCATTATTAATCTGATAGGTGGTGCAGCAAGTCTTCAACATTATATAGAGCCTCCAACGTCTAGGAGTTTTATCAAGGACTATACAGTATTTTGTAAATCAATTACCTTTCAAAAAAAATATTTTGTGAATCAATTACGAACTATAGGATCTGTTAATTTAGGCAAGCTATTATTTGTATTCTCCTTATAAATAACCTAGTTGGCTGCAATATACAAGTTTTTCTCTCCTTCAATCATTTCCCAACAAGGGTAGCCATTAGTAATCGGATAGGTGGTGCAGCAAGTCTTCAACATTATATAGAGCCTCCAATGTCTAGGAGTTTTATCAAGGACTAGAACCTTTCATGAAGGGGATTAGGATAATTCAGGGCTAACACTGAGTGGCAGGAATAAGGCTTTGATGATGATGATGGTGATGGTGATGGTGATGGTGATGATTAGGTTCAATTTGGGGGATGGTTTCACAGATCTGCTTTTGGGAAACTGCTTGGTGCTCAGATTGGCCTAATCACATGTTGTTCCCTAGGCGAGCCTGTGTTGAGTTGGATAGGGCAGTCACAGTCTCTAATTGCTTCTTCTTCTTTTTTCTCTTGGGGAGTGATTTGGGCACCCCCTTGCAGCAGGAACTTGTCCAACAAGGAATCAAAAGGGCTCACAAATTTGTTGACCTGTTGCAAAACAAGCTCCCAGTCTTGTTTGAGGGCTCCTGAGGATGGAGGCTTAAAAACCCAAACAGCTACACAATCGAATCATTCTACAGACTACAAGATGCTTTGGACTCTGAACCCTAGTGCCTTTGCTGATCCAACCAATTATATTGGGTCTTATCCACTCAGACTGGTAGTGAATGGATGGTTGGCGAGAAAAAATGGGTTCTCATTGTGGAGAATCTTCAGAAGAGGCACATGAATGTTGCAAATGTGTGCATCTTGTGCCTCTGTGATGCCGAACTGGTTGACCACCTATTCTAGGGTAATGCCTTCGTTGATTCATCTGTTTCTCATAGCTTGGAGTGAGGGTGGTGTTGGGGGAAAAAATGAAGGCTCTTTGGCAGTTGTGTCTTTTGTTGGGTTTGTGGTCGATTTCGAAAGAAAGTAATAATAGGCTTTGTAGCCTGGATGACGTGTTTAGGAAGGCCAAGTTGGAAGTTGTCACTTTGGCTTTGGTGATCAAGCCCTTCACGTGTTGCCCTCTGGAGTTTTTCTAGTCTTCTGTCTTGTATTTTTGTGGGATGGTGCTCTTGCTCCATATATTTTAATAACATTGTGTTGCCATTCAAAGATTAATAAAAAGGCAGAAAAATAGTACCCCACCCCACCTAATGCAATTCCCAACTTTCATGCCAACCCAAAACCTGACATTCTTTTTAGACAGTTTTTGTTCTGACGGTTTTTGTTCCACTAAAACATCACAACAGAGCTGGTACAAGATATGAGTTGGGTATATGAATTTGGATGTGTATATGAAATGAATTGTGAACATTTAGTTTAATATCACGGAATGACAATGAAATGATGTTTCCTACTATTCACAACGAATAAAAGTTACATCCCTTTCAAGTCCTATGTGAAACTAATGTGCTCATACACCAGCTGAATGGCAAAACAGGATTCTTGTATCTGACACCAATTAGTTGGAGCAAGGCTTAGATGACGATGCTGAACAACCTCGACATGATTGCTCATGGAGGAAAAAACAATTTGGTCATTTGCCACTTCATCATTAATAATTGCAATTCAATTTGATACCACTTCTAAATGCACTCTAAAGCAGTCAAGGATTCGTCCTACTCCTAGCATTAACAAAGAAAGAAAAACCAGCTGCCAAAAAGATCAGATGTCCAAACCAAAAGGTAACGGTTCAATGATCCCATATAAGAAAATAACAATAATTCACCTGCATTGTGAACAGCCTATCTTCAAACTGGACTTCTTTCGTCAAGAAATCAGCTCCAATCGTTGCCTTGTACTGATTACTGAACTTCCGATTCACGTATCTAAGCGCAGTGGTTAAAGGAAATGAAATCACATCCACGAAAAAAAAATACCACAACTTCAAGAATCATTGCATGGATTACCAATTTACCACCTGTTGTCCAAATAAAAAAAAGGAGGGCCGGATCTGGCAAGCATTTCAAAATGCGAATTTCCAAATTCTCAATTTGAAATGTTTTTTATGATTCTTTCCAGCAATTATTGGGAGGCTGGAGATGAGCAAAATCTTTTTCCCAAAAGATATATTCATCTAGTAATAGAGGATACTGATTCATCAGAGATGTCTTCCCAACCCTATCAAAACATCAAACACAAGCAATCACAGACAGTTTAATTAGAAATCCAACAGTGAAATCGCAAAACAAATTCAATAAAAACCCTAAAATCACAGGAAAAAAAATCCCCAGAAAAGGCGTCCACGCATCGGAAACGGTGCGACAAACAAAACCTAGATCCATGTGTTTCCAGATCAACAAAAAGCGAGAAATTCATGAGAAAATAAAAATCGAGAGAGAAAGAAGGATTGAATCGACATACCCAGAGTCTCCAAGGATTATGACCTTGAGAAGCATCCGCCTTCGAGACGCCATGGATTTCGAAGCCCTAAATCTGTTGAAATTAGGGTTTCTAAGGTTTCTCCTGCGACCAAAAATAAAAAAAACCAGCAATCTATGGAATTTGAGAGAGAGGGAGAGGAAGCGTTTTAATAAAGTGCGATACACCTGTCCAAGAAAAATGGACGGTTGAAAGGGAATAAACAACAGTGGACCGGCCTTTTTCTTTTTTTTAATCTAGGACACTTATTTTCACCGGGCCCACCCAGTGGACGTCTTGGATCTAGCACGATTTGCTTTATCTTGCTGGGAAGCTGCAGATAAATGTTTCTGTGGCCCACTTTGAATTGCTTGATTTTGTGGAAAAGACGAAGTCGGACCTGAGTCTCAGTTGACCCGGACGACTCGGATCATCCTGTGTGGAGCCCAGCATGGATAAGACATCAACTCCATCCATGGAGTGCAGCTGGGGCCGGTTGAGTTTGGGTTGGGGGTGAACCCGAGTGACCTCAACAGGACCCAACCTGCAACCCAACTTGACCCGACCCGAATTTCACCACTGGATCCCTAATCCAAATCCAACATGAATTCCTCACCATTGGTGTTGTGTCACACCCAAAAGGCTAACCTATTAGGTGGAGAGACCCGGAGCTTGGGACCTGGGCTTGGCATGACAGATATGGGGCTCTTGGCATACCCCTGGCCATGTCCATGGACAAATAACCCAGCTTTAAAACCAGTTGTGCTACATCCAAAAAGACTAACTTATTAGGTGGAGTATATGAAGCTCCTTTCATCGTCCAACTTGGCCGATGTGGGACAAACCCAACAGACCTGATCCTATCCAAAAAAGCATATCATAATTCCTAACCCGATCCAAAATTTGGTTAACCCGAACCCATCTGATTTCAAGCCAGGTTGATGTTTTCCAACCCAAACCCGGCCCAGGGAGCTGGACAGCCGTTCCTACCTGGACTTGAGTTGGGTCAATTGGGCTCAGGTCAACCGGAACCCAAGTTGCAAACTTATCAGGTGCACTCGTCAATGGCAGAACTTGGGCCAAAAATCAGCCCGTAGATAATTTAGGTGGGCCACACCACAGGAAACAATAAAGATGGCACGTGAACCATTAGGGTGGTCAATGGCTGAGTTAGCCTGTCGGGCTTCTAGGCCTGGCCCATCAGGCTTCCACTTAGGCTGGAATATCAGGCTTGAGGGCTAGAAATAGGCTTAAAAATCCAACCCATTGCTCTAGTAATGGGGGCCAGCCCATTAGTTGGACAAACCTATTTAGAAAAAGTAAATTTATAGAGCTGGACCCATCAGCTCACGGTCTAGATCTTGTAGTTGCCTTCCTCATTGACTTCTATGTCACGATTCACCTCTTCATCCTCCTTTTTCTCGTCAACCATCAAAGTTCTTATGTCAAATTCAAATTCAAAAATAAAAAATATTTCTAGCCATTTTCATACCCCTTATTTCAAAACGATTAAAAATCATGTATCTCTCCCTCATTTTTATTTTCATGAAGTAGGTGCCATTGCAGTGTTGTTTGGAAGGTCTATTGGGCTCAGATCGAGCTCTATATAAACATTTTGAATTGGGCTTGAGCCGGACTTTTCTGGCCCATCTCAGGCCTGGCAAGTTTGGTCTTAGGTATTTTTTTTTTTTTTTTGGTCATGCAACACACCCACCCTGTTAGCTGCGCAAAGCACGGTTAGCCACATGATGCACCCACCCACCGGTGGAGTTAGTGGGCCTCTTTAGCAAACTCAAACCTGAGACCTGCTGTTGAAATGCCTAGACGTCTTCCAGCTAGGCTAGCAGACGATGTAGGCTAGCTTGGCCAGCCCAAACCCAACACGTTGACACCCTATCAACCATGGTTTTGTATGTGAGGGCATCCAAATTATATATACCAGTTTACTGTTGTAAATACTGTAAATATTGGGAATTAAATTATCATTATTTACTGTCTGAAATATAGTACGCCGCCCTAAGTTGACGTTTGATAAGCTTCACGCTGATATCGAGGAGGAATTTCTAAAATCCGTGGGGCCCACCATGATGTATGTGCTTGATCCATGTCGTCCATCTGTTTTGACAACTCATTTTAGGGCATGAGCCCACCATTGAGGTAGATCCAAAGCCCAAGTGGACCACACCACAAGAAATGGGGAGTTAAATGCCTATCATTAAAAACTTCTCATGGCCATAAAAGTTTTGCACCAAGCTGATATCTGCGCCTTTCCTTCATCAATGTCCGTGCGAACATATGAACAGGTTGGATCATAGATACACATAACTGTTAGACCCACGGATGGTTTCAACTTTCAATAGTGGAGATCATGACATCTCCTGTTTGTTATGGTGTAGTCCACTTATAATCTGGCATCATTTTTAGCCTTATGCTCTAAAATGAACCGGTAAAAGCGATGGACAGCATGGATCAGGCATATACATCATGGTGGGACCCACATATTTCACCCACGCATGCTCATTCATTTTCCAAAAAAAGCTAATCTTGAAAGTTGAGGTGGAAATACACGAAAGATTTACTTTTTTTTTCAAACAGCAACAAAATGTTATTTTTATCGCCAAAATCTAATCAACACCAGATGAGATTGAGGTGGTGCTAAATTTGATTGACAACAAATGAGATTGAGGTGGTGCTGAGACGGCTTGGGTTTTCGTGATCATCCTTCACTCACCTACCCTGCAAAATGGAGAAAGTGGACAATGGGGGGAGTCGTTGTGCGGCAGTAGGCCCTCAAATGCCTAAGTCAGGTCGGTTGAAATCAGACAGTAAAGTAGTAATGGTGGATTTCACTGGAATATGTGTAGACCTGGCAAAATTCAACCCGACCCGCTAACTTGACCCGACCCGACCCAGTTTTTTCTAGTTTAGGGTTGGAAATTTTGACCCGAATTCAATTTCTGGGTTGACTCGACCCGACCCAGATTTTTATGGGCCAGGTTAGGGTTAAAGGTGACCCAACCCGAATCATATAGGAGTTAAGTAAACTATTATATAATGATTTTCTTATTAGTTAAATAATAAATAGTTTTTTTTCTCACACGCCCTATTGGGAATGGTCCACATGTCTTTCAATTTATTAAACAGGTGCACACCAATTATCCCATTTTATGACATGTTGAACTAAAATATCATGATTTTTTTTCTGGTACTCATTTACTAGAGAATTGAAATGGTAGCTAATGGTCCAAAAAATAAATTAATAAAATTATCTAAATGGTTATATTTATTTGATTGTTGATAGGAATTTATTGGACAGTTAAAATGAAAGGATCAAATGATTCCATTTCAATAGTTGTGTCCACAATTTAACTATTTAAAAAATTAAATATCAAATGGTCTTGTTGATTTGATCCGATGGTCAAAAAATAAAAATAGAATTGCTAGACATTAATTGGATGGTTCAGATGAAATATTAAATGTCAATTTCAAAAAATTTTACATACAAGAATATCAAGCACGATTCTCTGTTAATGCATTTAAAAAAGTCACTATAAACTCTCTTTCTAAAACCCTTATAGCGGGTTGTAAAGAGATAGCTTCTTTCAGCCATAGAGGGAGAAGAAGCTCCTTTATAAGTTTCATCCATGTAGAGAGAGAGGCTCTACGTGTTTCATCAATGTCGTCCCATCACTCTAGCAACATTGATGCTTTAAGAAGTATGCTTTAAATCTACACTCCATTCTATCCATTTATTTTTCTCTTTTAGTATTTGCGTAGTAGAAATACTCTATAAAAAGCCTTTTATATATATATATATATATATATATATATATATATATATATATATATATATATATATATATATATAGGCACTTACATACCTATTAAACATAGATGATTTGATTTTCAATTAAATGCTAGTATTATATGCATTTAGTTTAATCTACAAATTAGTTAGTTGATTATTAAAATGCGGGTTAACCCGACCCGACCCGATTTAATTTGGGTTGGGAAAATCCAACCCGAATTCAATTTGGGTCAGGTTAAGGTTGAGGTGGAAATGACCCGACCCGACCCGACCCTACCCTACCCTACCCATTGCCACCTCTATATATGCGTACCTTTGCTTGGAGTCCATGACTGTATTTATAGAGTACGGTGACAGGCTCCGAGTCTGATAATCCTATCCGAACACACCAGCTTGTTGCTTCCAATCATGGAAGCGTGGGGCAATCCCTAGTGCGGACAGTGGTAGCTCGACGTGCTAAGCCTACGACAATCATTAGGCGTAAGGGCAAGTTCTGGACTTGACAACCCCCATGTATCACGTCGGAGGGCTTTTGGCGGGATTTGTATCTTGGATTTCTTGCGCACGCCCCTTGGAAAAGGTCAACCTGGTCTAATCAGGATGCGGAGCTTGAGGTCCAAGCTCCTCCCTTTAGGCTCTCCGCCTGGTCTGTAGATCTTCCGATCGGCCTCTGTGCTCTGACAGCTCAACTCGGTCACTTGCTTTGGAGCTGGCGAGACGCCCAGCCCATGTAAATGCTTCTCCTTTTCTGATTATGCTATTGCTCAAAGAGTCGATCAAACTATCGGCTTAGCCTCGCTCCATCTTTGTTCGGTGGTCATGGCCAAGACTTGTACTTGGGCCTCCGGGCTTCTTGTCTACATGGAACAAGTTCGGAATTCCCCACGACAGTTATCATTCCTTATTTACCACCATTTACAATGGTAAATATAAAATCAAACACCCCCTAAATAATTAGTGTATCATTCATCACCTGCCTCGGTATCAAAGTCTCTCTTAAGAGAGATTAAGTAGAGAGACTCTCAATCTCCCTAACATAGAGAAGACATCAAAGAGAGGTGAGAAGGGCTGGGTCGACTCAACTGTATGGCTCAAGTCTCAACTGAAATATTCAAATTTGTCCAAGTCCCACCATAAATATGACTTAGAAATCAGATGTTCCTTTAAATACAAGTTGAATCATTCACATTGCACCAAACTTGGATAGGTTTTAAAACTAAGATGGTCGGGTCTAGCTGATTCCTTTACAACATTGTTCTTAACGTTGCGCGTGTATAGCATTCATTTCGTCCATCATGATCTCCCACTATGAAGATGGGATACCCTAATAAGTCATGCCCGAACTTGGACTTTTATTATGGGTCATTAGCATTAGTTTCTTTTGTGTGGTCCACCTAATGATTAGATAGTCCTGATTTTTGTGTCACCCCATTCTCATGGCAGGGCCCTTTTTTTGCACAAGATAGATGGCTTCCACACATCATGGTGGACTCCACTTAAGTAAAGAACTCTTACATGCATGTGAACAAGTTTCCATGCAAGTGATACTTTTACACAGGCACTTAAATATTGTACGAAAATGTCACACACCAATCTTCTTCTTTTTCCATTTTTCATACAATTTGTATCTATGAGGCTTTGTACATGAGATATCAAGAAATCCAGAGAATATTAAAGTTGTATAAAAATATTCCAAACATTCTAAAGTTCTATAGTAACTTCTTGTCACTATAGTAGCATGAAATATTCTATAAGGTTTTTAGAACATTGTTGGCCAATGAATAATTATCATATGACATCATCTTAGTCATTCATATAAAGACACTAGAAACTTACTATTGTTTATACCTGACCGATCACAGCCAGATTTAACATTTCGGAAGATGCCGCATGGCAGAAATGTATTTTTATCGGGAAGTAACTATCTATAAAGTAAGAGTCCCACAAAAGAAACTCTCTACTAAGCATTAAATACTAGAGTCTAAAAAACAAAGCCTATGCAAAGTAAGGAGTCTAGTAACAACAAGTCTCTGTAAATGGAGGAGTCCAATTATGGAAGCGCTATAACAAAGCCTCCTACGTATATTGCATGATTAAAATAGTTAAAAAAACTTATGGGATCTTTCCTGCACATGTGACCTTATATCATAGGTTATGCTTATGTGGAGAATTGAGGAGATTTGCAGGGTTGATCCACAATTAAAGATTCCACCGCCTCTCAAAAGCCTATATAAACTACATTCGATGAAGAGGGCAAGACCATCGCTAACACACATAAACTCTCTCAAAGCAAAATGTTATTTATCCTGATTTTAGTCTTAGGTCATCTACTTCTATCGAGCCATTTTCATAGCAAGTTTGGAATTTAGTATAGTTTAAATCCACTACTGTCAATGCCATCACTACAGTATAACCTAGGAGTAATATAAATATCTACAACCTTCATCATTGAATCCCCAATTAATTGAGCCCATATTTAAAACATTACACTGGCCACATCTTCCTAGCAACACATCTTGATTGTGTTGTTCATATGTATGATCGTATGTAATTATCTCTTCTTCTTTTTTCTTCTTATTTTGATGTTTTTGCTGATTGTATTAATTTTAATTTCAAATTAATAAAATCGACAATCGGCCTTTATTTTTAATCTTACTCATTCATTATTGCATTGCTAATAAACCTAGAACCGCGATTACCATTGAAGGAAAAGTCCTTAACTTAAGGCAAAAAGATATCATTAAAAGATTAACCTTCCACTTCCAAATTCCTTGATCACGGTAATATTGGTGGTTGGATAATTAGATCAATCTTTATAGGTGTAATCTATAGTTAATTTGACGCCTGGGGTTGCAAGCATTTAATCAAATTTGAGTTGAATACAACTCTAGCAAATTCAACACTATCTTAATCCCACGTATTTGACTGAATACAATCTGCTCCTTAACACATGTGTTCTCATATCTGATTGAACAACAACATCTACTATGATATAAGGATGAGGGGTATTTATTTGTAAAGCATTGAAAAAATAGTAAGCTGCACTGGAACTTCAAGAAAGATGGGTCCTCGTCAGGGCAATGTACAAGTTCATTACTCCTAGACTGTTTTATCCTCTTTCTTGTCTAATAAGACCGTGTCTTACCATCTATACTCTGGGGAAGCATTTGGGTTTTAAAAGCTTTCGAAAACACATATATGTTTGCACCTTGTCTGAAAAGTCAGCCCATAGCCATAATCAGGTGGATGGCACGTGTGTGATGAAGTAAATGTACACATTAAGAAATCAATGAACTCTTCAAATTCAACAAATCGGTGTTGCCTGCCTAATTAGGCATTCAACCCTATTATGAAAACAAGGCATCTCTAGCTGGCGGGAATGCCTAATGAGAGGCCTGGATCTTTAACACGTGTACCATCTATGCCACGATGAGGCTAACGTGGGAAAAATGTACTCGCACATGTCGGTGGATAAGATTGTGAGCCGATGGGCCCCAATATCATATCCCTTCAAGTGATGACAAATAATTGTCAAGAGAAATACAACAGCTAGCCACATTCAATAAAAAAATGGCCAAAGATTGGATGGCTAGGATCACCCCACTGTAGAGTTTAGGGCTGGTCAATCCAACATGAGGTCTATAAGATGGAGCTCGGATTAGGTACTACTCGAGCCTGTGCAAAGCTCCGGACAGCCTTGATGTGTTATGTCTGTATTGGTGGAGAGCTCGTTGTGAGCGGAGACCTTCCATGTCAACAAGGCTGACATATATGCTCTCCACCAATCTAGACCTGATACGTACCAGCCTGGTACTACTCGAGCCTGTGCAAAGCTCCGGACAGCCTTGATGTGTTATGTCTGTATTGGTGGAGAGCTCGTTGTGAGCGGAGACCTTCCATGTCGACAAGCCTGACATATATGCTCTCCACCAATCTAGACCTGATACGTACCAGCCTGTCCCAAGCTCGCACCAGCTCCGGTGGTACCTAATCCACTCCCTATAATATGGGACGTGGCCTACTAAGTAAACTCTATATGACCCACTAGTGATGTATGTGTCATATCTATATCATCTATTCATTTTACCATATCATTTTAGGGCATGAGTCCAAAATTGAGGTATACCAAACCTCAAGCGAACCACACCATAGGAAACAGTGGGAGTTGAAAGCCCACCGTTGGAAACTTTTTGTGGCCACAGAAGTTCTGGTTCAAGCTGATATTTATATTTTCCCTTGTCCATGTATATGTTTGGCCTTTTAAGTAGGTTAAATGACAAATCAATATCATGGTCGGCCCTAGGAAGTTTTCAACTGTGAATGTCATTATCATGGTCGGCCCCACAGAGTACTCGATATGCTACAGCGTACTCAACGGTGAAAAGACTAAGATCTTTCAAGATGGAAACTTTGGGTGCATCCTCGGTCAATGAAAATTTTGGATTGCTATTTTCCACATGAAGAGAAGTTTGAAAAGCCGTTGGGAAGGTTCCTTGCGTGTCCAAGATCCAGACCGTTCATCAGGCCCAGAAGTGTACCCGCCGTGGCCACAACTAATCCAGCCCATTCATTAGGTGGGCACATGTGGAAAAGTAATGGGCTGTTAAAAAAGATGTACCAATGTTATACGTGTAGCCCACCTGGTTTATCAACAATGATACATAAATATGGGCCCGATTTGGGTCATGGGCTGAAATACTGGGCCCACTCATGTATCCCCGTAGAATCTAATCCCGTTTTATTAATATGGCTGGGCTGGACTGTGTTGAGAGCCTGTCAGTATGGCCAGAGCCCGGCCTATGTGGGGTTGATGTGGTTCAGCCTGTTTGTTTCGGCGGGTCCTGGCACGAGCCTGGCCCATGCCTAGGATTTGATATGCAGGCCTTGGCAAGGCTTATACGTATATCGGTTGCCACGGCCCATTCTCTTGACAGCCCTAGATTAAAGAAAACTCAGGCTTGGGCTATCCATGGGCAAAGGTTCGGCCCAAATACAACCGAAAGTTAGCCGGGCCTGTACAGGGTCTGGGCTGGCCAGGTCTAGTCCGTAGTGTATGATTTGGAAAAATCCAGTGATAGAAGCGTGATCTGTGGAGGACATGTAATACCAGCTGTTGGAGTTTTGGCCTTCAAAGGGATGGTGAAAATGGAAAGGGTGGGTCATCAATTCACATAAAATGGGCCAGGGTTCCAATATGGTCCAAACTGTTGATATGAAGGGACCAGCCATTGCATGCTTTAATGTTCCAGATTCAAAGATCGTAGCCATTAAAAATACAACAACTGACTACATTCAACCACAAGAAGGATAAAGATGTAGAATCTTCCAATCTTCTCTCTGCTCTGGCAGAGAGAAGAACTTTGATACTCTGGCAGAGAGTCATGGATGATATGCAGGCATTTAGAAATAATTAAAAACTGCATATCTGGCATACAAGTAAGTCAAATTGTTGCTACCTGTTTACATGCATCTGAAACCAAAAAATAAAATAAGTCCTTTTGAAAATAAACTATTTTAATGCTTAATTTTGTTTTTTGAAACTAGCTAAAATAGCTCTTAAGTGATTCCCATTTTGCCTTTTCTCCTCTTTGCAATCTCTCTAAGGTAGGCCCGTATGATGGACCCATATTGAAGGTGGAGCCCCACATGATGGATGGCCTACATTAATGTGTGGTCCCACATGATGGATGATCCACATCAAGCGGAACTCACCTGATGGACGATCCACATCAAAGGTAGGAGCCATGTGATGGATGGTGGACATTAAATGTGGGGCTGCATTGGAAGGTTGACATCAAAGGTGGGCCCACATGAGCAAAGGTGGGACCCACATGATGGATTGTGGACATCAAAGGTGGATCCCACATGATGTATGGCCTAAATCAAAATGTGGCCCTGACTATCTACATCAAGTGGGCCTCACGTGATGGACAGTCAACAATGATGGAACTCACATGATGGATGACCCGGATCAAAATGTGGCCCCCGCATGATGGACTATTCACATCAAGTGGGCTCCACATGATGGATGGTTCACAACAAGGGTGGGACCCATATGATGGGTGGTGGACGTCATAGGTGGGCCCACATGATGAATGACCTCACATGATGAATGGTTCACATCAAGGTGGGCCCACATAGTGCATGGTTCACATCAAAGGTGTGCCACATCAAAGTGTGGCCAACATGATGGACTGTCCACATCAAAGGTGGGACCCACTTGATGGGCAGTTGACATCAAAGGTGGGCCCACATGATGAACGACCCATATTAAAGATGGGGCCTACACAATAACTAGTCCACGTCAAGGTGGGCCCACATAATAGACGTAATGGGCTTCACATGATGGATGGCCCACATCCAAGTGTGGCCCCTCGTTATGGATGGTCCACATCCAAGGTCTTGCATGATGGACAACCCGTATCCAAGTGGCCCAACATGATGGATGTTCCACATAATAGGTCCCCCCCCCCCCCCCCCCCCCCCCTCCCCCCAAGGGCCCCACATGATGGACAAATCCATTTCAAAGGTTGGGCCCACACTATGGACACAAAATGTGGACACTATGTGATGGATGATGGGTAGTGGACATTGAGGCGCTGCACATAAAGGACGATTAGCATTGATGGTGGGCCCCACTTGATGAATGACCTTACATCAAGGTTGGCCCCACATAATGGACAATCCATGTCAAAGATCGACCCCTAATGATGACTGGTCCACATCCATTATTTTGTCATTTGAGGCATGGTTGATCTATGGTAAGATCCACCAAAACAACCATTTGGATTGATGTTATAATGGAGTTGTTGTAATCTTTAAAAATAACATCTATGCCTAAAAAAACTATAAAAAAAAAAAAAAAAACTCTTATTTAAAGGTTTTACAAAACATACTAATTTCAAATAAGAGCCTTTTTGTTTTGAAATACTGATTTTACTAAATGAGTTTATTTAAAGCAAAAGCTAAAATAAAAAATGCTTCTTAGCGTAACTCTTATTTGAAAAGCTCTCATTGAATTAGAGTAGAGATGCCAACCAAGCAAGATTGATTATTGAATTAGAGTAGAGATGCCAAACAAGCACAATTGATTATCTGACCATTGGAACGGTGATATCCAACGGTTGAGAATAAAAATTATCCAGTGGTCCAAATTCAACTCAATGAACCAAAGGCTAATATTATTGTTCATCCAATCTGATGTTGGGACGGTGAATTAGTGAAAATAGGTTCCACAATTTAGTTGGTTTAAGATGAGCTGATATATGCTACGCTTTTATAATTTCTGGGGGCCGGAGTATCAAGTGTCAGACACCCGAGCAATGTATATTCCACCGAGCAAATTTAAAATTTTGAATGAGCCTGGTCTGGTGGGCCCATCCTAACCAGCTGGATATCCGGATTCGAACCAACCAGGCCGGGCCCACTGACTGTCCTAGTCCTCAATCCTAACACATGGATGGACGGTGGGCTGGCAAAAATTGCTGAGAGAAGTCACGCCAAAGACAACCAACCTTCTGTTTTTTCTAAGGATAGAACAAACCCATGTGATATGAGAATATAAAAATTCACGGGCTTTTGATTATTTGTTTGTGGATTTCTGGAAGCAGATCCAACGGCTCCAATTCCTTGACCATAGTACAGAGAAATAGAGATTTTGACCAAACAGGTTACAGGATGCGCTCGGCGAATGAAGGTCCACATGCACCTCAATCCAAGCTGTCCAAATAATAGGACGCGTAGATGGGTTGTAACAGAAAAATGACAATTGATGAAGGCATAGAACTATCCAGATAGATGGCGGCCATCAAATTGCCGGTTAAGATGAAAAATGGGAGATCCAACGGTCATGATATCTGGAAGGTGGCGACAGCGACTCAAGATCTAACCGTCAAAGTCTCATGACTTGAAGGTCCAACGGTCGAATCTGTAGCATGCAAATCGACAAGTGCCGCTAATTGTTTACAGCAACAAACCATAACCTAACTGTGGGGCCCACTTCGTGTTTGACAGCCAATCATGAGAATCAGATCATCATTATAAAAGCATGTGACCATCTCATGATCTGCATATAAAATAATATGGCTAAACATGCAAGGGCTATTATTTATATTTGAAGGCTTCTGCGAATGGACTTTTTAAAATACATAATCAAAACAGGGCAAAAAATGGCTACAGCTGACTTGGAAAACGCGTGTGAGATCCTAGTGTCATTCATAAGATGGGCCCCGAGAACGTACCCTAGACTCAAAATCAGGTGGGCCACACATGAATCCTGATCACATGATATCCTTTCATCCACTGACATTTCTCATTCTTTTGTGCACCTGTGGCCCAAAGTGTCCACCTGATGATCAGGACATATCTTGCACACGTTCGGCAGTGCTCACTTGAAAATAACACACTCGCAAAGAACGGAAAGAAAACCACGTCTGAACAAAAATAGCCGTTGGGGTACTTGTCTCGTACTGAAAACAATTAAATCCTATCCACTCCCATTCAATCCAAACTCGTCCCCACAAAACCACATTCAAACAAATAACAATCTCCCAACTCATATCCAAACAATCAAGGTGGGACACAGCTACCAAAAGAATGACCAGTTACCATTGTCGTGATTATTTTGTAAGCAGTAAATACATATAAATTCAATAGAAAACTTCCAAAACTATATAATTCACAATCCCGCATTTTCCGTGCTGTTATCGCAATCAAGTCAAGTGGAGGAAAAAAAAAACACAAGTAGATAGGACTTCTCTTTTTCTTTTTTTACAAAGAATACCTGTTGCTTCTTTCATGGGCTTCCGCTGAAACCCCGGCTGTCTTTCTTCATTTTTCCCATCTCCATTTCGCGGGTCTGCTGGCCTTCGCTGCTTGATGCGGACGGGTTGAGTCCATACTCGCTGGTTCGTCCGCTGTATTCACTGCTTCCATATTCCTGGCTAGCCAATGCCATTTTCCTGAACTTCTTCATGTCTTCGTTGTACTGACCAGAGTCGTAATCTGAGCTTCCATACGAACTGTAAAGAGTGCTGTGCCCAGGTGTAACGCCTTCGTTCAAAGCTTCCAGAGACACATCCCCTTCCAAGGCTCGGACAACCTGCTTGTTTCAAGTCATGGTTAGATGATAACACAATTGACCTACGAGGTTGCATTTGGAACCAGGCTCAAGTGCACAGGTCAGTTGAGATTTCAGGATCTCATAAATGAGAGGGCCGCAACCAAGTGGGAACCAGATCAGACCTGTTTACTGGGAAGGAAATTGCACTCTGGGAATTGTTATCATGTCATACCTGACTCATCCGTGGTCGACGCCTTGCTGAATGGCGAACACAAGCAGCGGCACAAGCAATCATTCGTGCCATCTCATTGACACTGTAGTTCCTATGCAACCGTGCATCAACAAGGGTATCATAGTTGCCGTCTTCCAGTGCTCGTGTGAGCAAAGGCCTTGCCTGTGATGTCAAACAATCAAGATTAGTCAATTCCCAAGTTCCTGTTACATCACTCAGTTACAAGGGGAATGAAGTATTGACTCTGTAGCAACTAGATAGAGTGAAATGCCAATGCAGAGAAGCACACAAGTGGAACTACACATGCAACACTTGCAAGTATTAACTGAACTCAATATACACGAGACACTAACCCAGTCCACCAAGCTATCATCCATGAAAGTTTGAGTTGTATCTACAGGTCGACGTCCAGTAATCAGTTCTAGGAGCATGACTCCGAAAGAGAAGACATCCGATTTATCAGTGAGTTTGCCGCTGGATGCATATTCTGGAGCTAGATACCTGGGGGTAGTCAGCATGTTAGTATGTAAAAGGGGAAAAGCTACAAAGGATAAGTACAAGCTGCTATGACATGAATTTGGACTCTTATCACTAAGTTTTAGAAACTTAGTAGAGTTCTTAAAAACATTTCAGAACACAGAATGTCCCAGTCAAAGTGATTAGTCTCATACTCAGCAAGTTCTCAGCGGAGAAATTTCACAGGATATGTTCAAAATTTGAAGGTTCTTTTTTTTCTTAGGATATGTTTGGGAAAATCTCGCTGAAAACTAAAAAGTAAAATAGAAAATAAATGGAAAAAGAATAAAGAAAAAGGCGATCATGGGTGAGAGACAGGGAGAGGGTTTGATATAGATGAGTTTTCGAGTAATTCAGAAGGGTTATCAGGAAATGTTGTTACATTACTGGGACTTTGTCAACATTTTGAAAATGCTGGGAAGTTATCAGAAAAAAGCACTGCTTTCTGAATACGGGGCGAGTATTCTTTGTCAATATGGTTCTCCTAACCAAATAGATGAATTAGTAGAAACAAAATGACACCAGCTGGTTCTGCCGGTCTGGCCCATGCAAACAGTGAATGGAATTTCTTTGGACCTCTCCACTCCGACATGGGTCCAAAGTAAATGACATCATAGAACCAGCCTCCTAATCAAATACAAATACAGCAAGTTGAAAATAACACCAGCTGAGTTTGCTTGGTCATAAGAAGAAGAAGAAGAAGAAGAAACCATGCCTAATGACAAGGCAAAGTTGTTCATCAAAATGAACAGGGATATGGAACCTACCCGAAAGTTCCCATTACTCGAGTGGAGACATGGGTGTTGTTATCAGAAGTAAATTTGGCGAGCCCAAAATCTGCAACCTGCATAAGTAACCACTCCAGTTTCTTAATTGAAATATATATAATAAATCATTGACAAGAAGAAATAACTACCAAGACCACCCTTCTAAGTCAAATGGTCAAAGCAACTCGTGATTTTGAGTCATAAGTGAAAGTGCGAATGATTTTTCTGAAATTACTAAAGCATACTTTCATATGTATCATAATTCATACACACGAACAAACAAACAAAGATAGGAGACCTACCTTTGCTTCAAACTTAAAATCAAGAAGAATATTGGATGCCTTAATGTCACGATGAATAATCTTAGGGTGGCCTGCAAATTAAAAATTGGTTCAACACAAGCATGTCTCTAATGCCTCAACACCTTTGTTGGTAAAGTCTTAAAAAAACGAAAAATAAAAGAAAAGAGAAATAACAGAAGCTGAAGAACTCACAGTCCTCATGAAGATATGCGAGTCCTTTTGCAGAACCTAGAGCAATTTTTAGTCTTGTAGGCCACTCCATGGTTGGTCTACCCTTTCCTGCAAGAATTCAAGCTTAGATTCAAAAGAGCTCGAATTCGACTCAAATGTTCCTAGCTACTTAGTCTTTGATTGAAGCTTGGATATTAAAAACATTACGATACAAAGAAGGGCAATTCATGAAAATAGTTCTTTTGGCATTTTAGTTCCCCCTTTCTTTTTCTTTTTTTCTTTTCTTTCCCGGCGCAAAAGAGCATTTTAGTTCTTGATCTACAGAATTTATGATAGCTAGTGCACTGAAAGAAGCAAACAAGAAAATAGTGTCTGAATTAAAGGCTTACCATGCAAATGGAACTCTAGCGTGTTGTTAGGAACAAATTCATAAACAAGCATCCTTTGGATCCCAGATATGCAGTATCCAACCAATGAAACAAGATGTTTGTGATGTACACGGCTAATAATTTCAACCTCCGCTTGGAACTCACGCTCCCCTTGCCCGCTGCCAGATTTTAACTGCTTGACAGCAACCTCTTTACCACTTGGGAGCATTCCTCTGTGGACATACCCAAAACCACCTTGTCCAAGGAGATTGGCATCAGAAAACGCATCCGTTGCCAGTGCTAGTTCTTCATTAGTGAAGGTGCTCTTTGAGAAACCAAGAGCTATGCCAGGTGATGGTGGTGGAAGAGGGGTTGCAGACCCTGAATAGTTGGAACCAGAACCTCCACTACTGCTGATGGCTGGTGGAGGGGGCGGAGGTTTTGCTGCAGGAACAAGGGGTGGTGAAGGTGGCGGCCGTGATGCAAATGGCGGTGGAGGAGAAGGTTGAGGAGGCATTTTCACAACATGGTCTGCTGGCGGTGGAGCATTGTGTTGCCAATTCTGCGGCTGCCCAGTATAAGGGTCGACTGAAGACACCAACCATAATAAAAATCAACAGAACTTCAATAGAGAGAGAATGTGGTAATGAGGAAACAAGCAGAAAGACAAATATAACATGCAATGGCTTACACATTTACACATATATGATATAAACTCTACCAAAGAATAACAGTGCTCCAGCGAACGAGCACAATAGAATCCATGATCAAGTTGAAAGCTCTTGCTTCATTGTTATGCTATGTAGAAAGGAATAGATTCCTAACTTCTGCTGGTGATTAATACCCATAAATATAATTTAATAAAAAAATATTAGAAGCCATAAATACATACAAATTCAAAACTTTTTAAAACTAGACAATTGCCTATTCTAACATTGCAGAACACAAACTTTCAACCTTTCCAATCAACATAAAAGCTTTGAGTGATCTCACAGATCCAATGTAGGCATCCACACTTGCAATTGTCCTTGTTAGCAAGAGTTGATACACCTTTGTATATAATTTTCTTTTGTTGCATATCATAACAGGCTCAAGCACCATGTGTGCAAGCCAATACCAACCCACGCTCACCCCAAATCACAAATCATGAGTCTCTTTTTATGCATGAACAGAATGCACCATCCTAACTTGCTCTATTCTGTCTATAAGAGCTCAAAACTCCACCCACCGTTTCCTCAAATATTTTTTTCTTCATTCTACCAGTGTTAAAAACTAACCAACTAGACTCAAGCTCAAATAAGCACCCGACCATGTCTGCAACAAATTTTCATGCATCAATGCAAAGACCGTGCTAAATAGACTAACTTCATAGAAATCTTACTTCTAAATAGAGATTTTAAAAACCTAAAAAATCCACCATATCTCAAAGTCAAATTTCACTAATGAGGAATCATGCTTCCATGACAAAATCAAAAACTTTAAATTTACAGTCGCCGAACAAGAAAGGAATCAAATTTCCAGCAATTCATATGATGAAACTGAAAAACAACATTTTTCCCAACCCAAAACAATTCCCATTTTCTCCCAACAGTGGTCTGATCCAGATTTTATGATCTGGGGCAATGATCGAGGTTTCCTACAAAAAATTGATCTCCAAGAACCATATATACACCAGAAATCATTATTTTTACAGCATCGTCTTATTTTCACTTCAAATCCAAACGAGAGAAATTTCGCAGATAGCATGCATCAACCGACAGGATAAAAAGAAAATGTGTAAGAAGATCAAAGAAATTACTTTTGTGTGGATGCGTTGGCGGCGGATGTCCGTAATATTCCAATGACTCGTGACTCCTCCTCCTCTTCTTCTTGCAGCAGATGAACAGAAGCGTCAGCACTGCCAGAATAACAAGGCCGGCGGCGGCAAGTCCGACAACGAGCCCAGTCGACGGACCGCTGCTCGACGAAGACCCCGCCGGAGGCGGCGGCGATGATCTACTGGTAGCCGGCGGGGGCGGCGACCGCCTAGATCCCGAGGCAGGAGGCGGAGGAGAAGATGCAGACGCCGGTGGCGTAGGCGACGACGTAGTCGCCGGCGGGGGAGGCGAAGATCCTGTCGCTGGGGGAGGCGATAACCCTGCCGCAGGGGGAGGAGAAGATACTGAAGCCGGCGGAGGCGGAGATGCAGCCGGTGGTACCGCCTGAGGCGGCGGAGATGTGTTATTCGCCGGCGGCGAAGATGGAGGAGGCGACGTGGCGCTCGCCGGCGGCGGGGCGGAAGGAGTTGTCGTGGGTGGAGATGGAGGAGAGGACGCCGGCGCCGGAGAAGACACCGGAGTAGGGGACGACATTGCCGGAATCCGGTGCTGTCACTTCACCCTATCCGTTTAGTGTGTCAGATCCCGGCAAGCAATTAGGTTTTTTCTTTTTGCCGGGGTTTCAGCCGGAAAGAGGCCGGTTTGGATTCGGAAGGTATTAAGGATTTTCGTGTCTGGAAAATCTTCGAAGAGGATAAAATGAGTAATAACGCTTAAAGAGAGTCTCGAAGACAGGCTCTCTCCCGTCTGTCAGTGGTGGGTCCCACCTTTGCTCAGAGCCGTCGGACCTGACCTTGATAAGGTCTGGTCGAATCACAGCCGTCCGATCGATAGCGGAGTTGGCGTTAAACATTCCCAATCTCAGGAGCTTTTATCGGAAACCCAGTTCACACATGGAGTAGGTGAAACGCGGGCATTTGGCAGCTGGCTCCGGTGCGGGCCCCACACGAACACTGTGGTGGAATTTGAGTCTTAAATGATGGTGACTCGTTCATCTTAGAAGGGGCTTTACATGTGAGTCAATCCATACCGTCAGAAACTAGGGCTCGTCGTTTACGGTTGATTCATGAAAACCAGACTGTTAAGATGATCCCAACCGTCCAATTGATAGATATGAAGTAGATGGTTACGAACAACAGTTCAAACTCAACGGCTGTGAGCATGATTTTCTGACTAATGCTCCATCCACCGTGGGGCTCCATGATTGGACGTTCCATATTTCAGCACACGGATGCCACGCGTACGGTAGATGACGGACCACCATTTTGAAATGGAGATAAACAATTCCCTATAGTCCACTAGATGCTGCTTTTTTTCTTTTCCTTTTCTACCTTTTGGGGTGATGAAAAGGTAGGTAGTCCTCGGACCACTGAAGTGAAGCCGTAGTCCGCGAGCGGGGCTCGTGGGTAAGTGAAAGATCTACTTCAACTGGGGCCCACCAGGGATATGTCATGCACGGACCTGTCTCTCTGTGAAGATAATCCGAAGCCACTGTGGAAATGAATTGAATGTAGAACGTCGGCTATCATGAATTCACGTTTCAATAGATCTAACGGCTAAGATTCTTCGTCAAAAATCAAAACTCTTTTCATGGCCTACTCATGGTACGATCTATCCCTTAACGGTTCCTATTATCCATGCTCATGGTCCGACCAGAGGACTACGAATTAACTTTGGTAGTCCCCGGACCACAAGACCAGTGCGAGCACACTTTACCGAAGGACTGTGCGAACGGACACGGGTTGGCTGGTAACGCAAACACCAGCCAGCAAGCTGGTGTCATGAGCTCTCTGGATCCCACCATGATGTATTTGTTTTATCCACGCTGTCTATCCATTTCATAGATCGTTTCAAGTCATGAGACCACACCATAAGAAACAGTGAACATTCAGCTGTAGGAAAACTTTTGAGGCCACTAGAAGTTTTGGATCAAGATAATATTTGTGCTTACCATTCATCCAGCTCTTTTAGATATTATGAACAGGTTGGATGAAAAATAAACATCACCATGGACCCTAGGAAGGTTTCAACAGTAGACATCATTCTCTTCCCTATTTTCTATATTGTGGTCCACTTGAACTTTTTATCTCCCTCATTTTTTTATATCATTCCTTAAAATGAGCTGTAAAAATGTATAGATGGACGTGATAAAACAAATACATTATAGTAGGACCGACAGAGCTTCGAACACCAGCCTGCTGGCTGGTGTTCGCGTAACCAGCCAACCCGCGTGCAGTGCGGACCGGCTTGGAGACGTTGATGTCCATTTTCGGCTGGTCCGTCGAGCTGGTTGTAAACGGATCCTCTGCAAAGCTTCGTAAGTTGAGCTAGACTTGCTGCAGCAAGTTGGGGGCCCACCATGACATCCAAACTGTTTATGCTTGATTCTTTTCCTTTCTCCTTGGATTTATTAAAAAAAAGTAAAAAAGAAAAAGTGTTTCTAAAACTAGGGTGGGCCACAGATGTAAAATAATGCCTAAAACTTTTTAAAATCTGGTGGTGTGGACCAATCAGGTTTGGAATGGCCTGATTTCTTTTAAGACCATTTATCCATTTGCTCTCATCATATTAATGAATTGGATGGAATATAAAAGATACTTTAGTTCCCACAGACGATCTTGAAGGTTTTTAATGGTGGGTGTTGCAAAACCAACGGTTCTACGTGGTATGGTCCATCAGAGATTTATTTAGATCAGCCTGATTTCTGGGATCCAAGTAAACGTGAGAGGTCTCGCATGATGGACGGTTTGGATGCCATCTAAACATCATGTTAGGCCCTACGTGAATATTGAATTAGGATGATCTGGGTTCCCCCACGTGAGAATAGCACGTTACGGGACCGGTGCTAACTGGGGCCCACCATGGAGGGATCATAACCGTTCAATCGGAGGAACATTGCTTGTTGGATGTGGACGGTTATTTCGTTTCTTTTTATTTTTCATTTTCATTTCAACTTTCACGAGAAGTTGCGAGGAGCATTACTAGATGAACGGTCCTGATGATGCTAAATTCATAAGAGTGGGCCCACTCTTCATGTCCTCTTTGCTTCCTCTCAAAGGGAAGGGGTGCATGTACCAGATCTATGGAAATCACATCGGTTCCCAAAAGACACGGCGATACAGTTCACTCGCGTGAGATGTACGGAGGCCATTGCGGGTGCCCCACGTGTATACGTCAATCACGTGCTCAGCATAACGTGCTCCGGCACAAACGTCAAACCAGTCCATTCATCACGTAGCTACTGGTCGATGCGGATTGCCTGCAGCACCCGCCACCGGGATATCCATGTGGCAAGACCTGGCCAAAGCTCTGTCGGGCCACCGTGATGTATGTGTTTGATCCACGCCGTGCATCCGTTTTTCCAGATCATTTTAGGACATGAGACCAGAAATGATGCAGATCCAAATCTCACCACACCACGGAAAACAGTGGTGATTGAACGGCCACCGTTGAAAAATCTTGGGGGCCCACAGAAGTTTCGTCCTTACGGCGGGTGATGCAGGCAATCTGCTTCGTGGAATGCGACAGTTGGTCGATTTGTTTTAACCGTCTATTGCTTTTGGATGGGTAGGATCCTCTGATCCATGCGATTTTCAGACAAGGGTTGACCCACAGTTCGACTCACCTGATGAACGGTTTCGGATCTAAGTGTGCTCTGTCAAGGACGCTGTAAAAGCTTATTGCCTCACACGTGGAAAGGAGGCACAAGTCTACTAGACGCAAGCCTCTCACCAGGTAATTCCAATGGGTAGATGCCATATCAATTATATCCGGCTGATATGATCGTCGGGTGGGCCACAAATATGCAAAGTATATGAACGGTTTGATCGTGCCCTCGGCGATCCTTGTTTATATGTATGATGCAATTACAATTTAGACGCAGATTCGGTGGGTCCGTGACCGTGGGGACCATCTTGATGTATTTGTTGTATATCGACGCCGTTCATACGTTTTTTCATCTCATTTTCGGGCATGAATCCTTAAAAGATGCAATTCAAAATCTCAGGTGGATCACACCACAGGAGACAGTGGTGATCGAACGCCCACTATTAAAAACTTCCTAGGGCCCACCCTAATGTTCATTTATCATCCAACCTGTTCACTCAGTTCTCGTTAAAAGGGAAAAATAATAATAATAATAGCTTGATCCAAAACTTTTGTGGCTCACATTAAGTTTTTAGTAGCGGCATTCTATCACCACCTTTTACTTTTCTGTGGTGTGGTATACCTTAAATTTGGTTTACTTCATTTTTTGGCTTATACTATAAAATGATATGAAAAAACAGATGGACAGCATGGATGAACAATAAAGTTGAACCCCACGGACAAATACTTGCACCTAATTTGCGTCTTTACGATTTCAATCCAGCCGGTCCGCCTGGCAATCTCCGCAAGGCGCGGTTTGGCTAGTGACCCGAACACTTGCCCGCTTGCTGATGTCAAAGCTCTGCGATCTCACCATGACGTATGCCTTTTTATCTCTCCAAGTCATCTCTTTTGTTAGCTCATTTTAGTTTATAAGCCCAAAATGTAAGCAGAAGTGCAAAGCTTAAGGGAGCCACACCACACCACGGGAAATAATGAGATTGAATGGCCTAGTGTTGAAAGCTTTTTGGGTGCCACAAAAGTTTTGCATCAAGCTAATATTTAAGTTTTCCATTCATCGTTCTTATCATGGTGCGGCTGACAGAGTTTTGACTGACAGAGTTTTGACACCAGCTAGGCAGCTGGTGTTAGTGTCATTAGCCAAAGGGTGTCCCATTGAAAGGGTATATTGCCTGTTATGAAGCCAAACTCATCATGGTAGATAACTGACCAGGAGTATTTCCTCTAAAAAACATGGATCTAGTGGCCCACATCATCCACAACCCATGCTCCTAAAAACATGATGAAACGTGTGCGATTAGCTTAGAAATGATATAGGGTGTGCTAGAGTTATACTCAACTTAAATTGATTAAATGCTTGTAACCTCAAGTGCCAAACTAGCCGAATTAAGATAAACTTGTGAATATTGATTTGGCCGTTTAACCACCAACGTTATAGCAATCGAATAATTTAAAAGGAAAGTGTTAGTTATTCAAAATGGAATCTTTTTATCTTGTATTGAAGGCTTTTTTTTCCCCAATTTAAAATGGGCGTGTTAGTTAAGTAATGCGATGATGGACCGATAAAATTTAAAATCAAAGCTAAATTGTTGATTTCATTAATTAAAAAAGATTAATAGTACAATTAGTGAATGAAAATTAAACCCAAGTAACAACCTAATAAAAATAATTACCTACAACTGCTTATATGAAATGAATAATCAAGTACATGTTAAAGCCCTTCAATATACATTAATTCACCATCCTCGAGTAACTTCAGCTTTTAAAGCAGGTGGTTATTTGAGATGTTATCATCCAAGTCTTCTAAACCTTACTACAGGTTGTATGCTAAATAAACGTTGTGATTGTTGGGTGTTCAATCACCACACATATCCTATGGTATGCTCCATCTAAGATTTGGATTTACTTAATTGCTTGGACCACTTCCTAAAATGTGCTAGAAGCTTGTACAGCATATCATCAAGGTGGGCCCCCACGTTTAACGGTAGCACCTAATCTGCTGCCCAACCCCACGAGACATGGAAGGAATCCTCTCCACGCAGGCTACTGTCAGGCCCACTGTTTTCTGTGCGAAATCTACTCCGTCCATCATGTTCGTATCTTGGTGTCAGGCTTTGAGAACAAAAATAACTACAATCCATAACTCAGATGGGCCACACCATAGGGATCCATGGGAAGGGACACGTGAAATTGAAATTTCTAGATGTTGTGTGTGGACCACCACAGTTTATATGAAATCCAATCCGTTAATTACAGAAAGTCCAACAATCATCCTGATCTAAAACTCAGATGGGCCACACCTCGTGTGGTTAGAGGTTTTACTCTTGATTTGACATTTTTCCACGTGGTTTGACCCACTTTGAGTTTTAGATGGAGCTGATTTTAGGTTTGTTAGGCGAACGTGAAAGTGCACAACTGATGGACGGAGCAGATGTTATACGCACAACCCCCACAGAGCTCGGGGTTCAAGCACATATTGTCGGATTCGGGTCCACAAGCAGACTCGTTGAATAGGAGTCGACTCGTGAAGTAGCCGTTATAATTTCGGGTCAAAAGCGCAATACGAGTCCGAAGGGCGGCAATGGACTGGGTCTAGGGTGGGCTGGAGCCGACTCATATCCTACCCTGAAAATATTAAATATTAATATCATGATGTTAGGTGTGGGGACCATTTAAATAAATAAGGTCTTTGACCCAGGTATTGGATGCGGCTTGGCGAGTGACACCAACACCAGCCAACTAGCAGCTGTCAAAGCTGGGGGGCCACCATGATTTATGTGTTTTAGTCATGCCGTCCATCAATTTTACTAGCTCATTTTAGAGCACGAGACCAAAAATGAGGCTATCCAAATCTCAGGTAAACCACACCACAGGGAAAAAAAAAAAAAGTGTTTTATTGAATGCCCACCATTGAAAACTTCCTTAGGCCTGCTGTAATGTTTATTTGCCATCCAACGCTTGCTGGATGAAGGGAAAATACAAATATTAACTTACACAAAACTTTTGCCCCTAAATTTTCAATCTCTGCTATTTCCTATAGTATGGTCACCTAAGATTTGGATATGCTTCATTCTTTGGCTCAGCGTAGAATGTGCTAACAAAGTGGATGGACTGCGTGGATAAAACACGTAAATCCCTGTGGGGCCCATAGAGCTTTGACACTAGTTAGCTGGTTGATGTTGGGATCACTAACCAAACCGTGTCTAGATTGCTTCATGTAGTCTCTTTTTTTCTTTCTTTCTTTCTAAGAGTGGGGCCCATGTTTCAGTGATCCACACTATTGGTTTGCCTTTTGGGCTGCATACTTACTGGACCATATCCTAAAAATCTCATTGATTGGAGAATCACCCGTCAATTAGTGGTCTCTGAATGAATGGTTAGAAGTGGAACGCATCAATGGTCTACATTCAAATGGAGAAAAAAAATTCACAGGGTATTGGGGATGTTCTAATATGAGAGACTGTTAGTGCATAACCAGTAGATGGTGGGGCGACACTGCTGGACAGGTTGGATGTCATGCACACACGACACAAAGATAGCCTTTTGTTGTATTTAAAAAGGAGAGCCGTTTGTATCCGCATCTCTCATTTCATGATTTTTTGGAGATTCTATTTAAATTAGCAATATCCAAAATCACTGTTTATTTTTCTTGATGCTTTAACCGCTTAAGAATATTTCATTACTATATTAGAGAAGATATTATTAAAATATAAACAAAATTAAATATTTGTGGGGTTATTTGTAAATTTCGTATATGCCCTCCCTAGTGTGACGCAGTTTTGGCTATTGACGCTTACTATTAGTCGGTGCTATGTTAGGCCTATTGTAATTTATCCATGCTGTCCATCCATTTTTTCGAAGGGAAAAAAACAAATATCAGCTTACAAGCTCGAAGATTTTCATGGTGGGCGTTCAATCAACATCATTTCCTGTAATGTCGTCCTACTTGAGATTCAGATCTACCTCCTTTTCAAGGTTCATGCCTTTATGATATGGAAAAAATGAATGGACGGTGTGGATTAATCACATGCATCATGGTGGAGCCCACAGATCACCTACTAGTAGCAGCTTCAGTGGCCAAACGCGTCCAGCTTTTCAATAAAGAGTGGAAGGGTCGGCTAGTGACCCGATGTGGCTACTGGTCAGTGCAATGGGCCCAGCATGATGTATGTGTTTTATCCATGCTGTCTAGCCATTTTTTAAATCATTTTAGTGCTTGATCAAAAAAATGAGGTAGATCTAAATCTCAAGTCGACCACACAAGAAACAGTGTTGATTGAAAACCCACCATTAAAAACCTCCTAGGGCCATTGTAATGACTATTTGACATCAAGCCTTTCGTAGGTTATACAGACATGGATGAAAGGAAAACACACACCCTGACTTGTTGATTAGGTCACACAGACCTGGATGAATGGAAAAGAACAAATATCAGCTTGATACCAAAGCTTTTGTGGCCCTCAAAAAGAATTTAATGCTGGTGGTTCAATCAACACTGTTTCCTGTGATGTGGTTTACTTGAGATTTGGATCCATATCATTTTTGGGCTTGTGCCACAAAATGGTCACGAAAAATGAATGGAAGGCATGGATGAAACACATACACCATTAGTGTGGCCCACAGAGCCACTGGCTACTGGCATTGTCAGTAGCCAAACCGCGCCTCTCTGTCCATGGCCCTCATTCATCTCTGCCTCCCTTTCTTCCACGTGCGGTACGCGAGGAACCCCTAGCTTTTCAATACATGAAGGAATGGATGGTGTAAATTTTAATCCCACCGTATGCCCACCGTATTAGCCTCGATTTTTAAATCCATGCCATTCATCCATTTTTACATATCCTTTTATGCCAAGATCCAGAAAATAAAGCAAATCCACATCTAAAGTGGACCATAAAATAAGAAAAAATGGAGAGTGAGACCTTTATGATGCACAAAAGTCTTGGATTAAACTGAAATTTGTGTGGTCCCTTCATCCTGGTCTTTGTGACCTTATCAACAAGTTGGATGGAAAATGTACATCATGTTGGGTCCCATAGTTATGGCCCGTTTGGCACCATGGATTTGAGGAAAAGTGAGGAGAAGTGGATTCCATGATATGAATTCTCATCGATTCCACTTCTTATCAATTCTGGATTTTCTGTTTGGCAGCCAAGATTTGAGAGAAATCAAACATGAAGGAATGGACGGTGTAAATTTTAATCCCACCATATGCCCATCGTATTAGCCTTGATTTATAAATCCATGCCATTCATCCATTTTTACATATCATTTTATGCCAAGATCCAAAAAATAAAGCAAATCCACATCTAAAGTGGACCATAAAACAAGAAAAGATGGAGAGTGAGACCTTTATGATGCACAAAAGTCTTGGATTAAACTAAAATTTGTGTGGTCCCTTCATCTCGGTCTTTGTGACCTTATCAACAAGTTGGATGGAAAATGTACATCATGTTGGGTCCCATAGTTAGGGACACATTACGGTGGGTCCCACGTTGGGAAGGATTTCTCCTCAAATCCCACCTTTTTTTGAGGATTTGAAAAGGGGCTAAAAGTGCCTTTTTGAGTTCTCCTGGATTCCACTCAAATCCACTTCTCATCAAATCCATGGTGCCAAACATAATAAAGCAACCAGTTTCTCCTCCTTTCTCCTCCTTTCTCTTCAAATCCATGGTGCCAAACGGGCCATTAGGGACACATTATAGTGGGTCCCACGTTGGGAAGGATTACCCCTCAAATCCCACAAGAGTGCATGAATTTAAGCTGGGGGCATCTATTCTGTGGGTCCCTCCTGCGATGAATGGATCTATTATTGTCTGTGGGTCCCACCTACGATGGATGGAACTATTATTCAAGTGGTTCCCTGCATGGATGCCCCTGCCTACGAAAAATCCAACCAATGAACTGTCCAGCGGGTCCTACTGTGTTGATCCACCAACGGTTTCGTAAACTGGTCCAGGGGAGTCATTTGATACTCCAGCAGCGTATGATGCTTCATACTCAGGCACTTGGAGATCATACACTAGGCACACATTAACTCAAAAGTAATCTGCCAATAGCTGCAGAACCCACCCAAAATCAGAGAGCGACTGAATAATTGTCATGCCCTAAAATCCTGACTTAGAGTGTGCACCCTTCGGCCTACTTTACGGGGTATAATTGATGCACTAAATGCATTTATAATGTTAAACCACTTTAAGAGGCATAAAATAAGTTACTATTTTATGCCTCTTAAAATTACTATTTGTTCATAAAATATTCAACTATAAATTAAGTCCATCCATTTGGGACTTTATGAGATGTCTATTAATTATTGAAAATAACAAAATAAAATAAAAATAGTCTAAACGTCTTGGTTTAGGGCCGCCACTTCTTACTCTGTAAAATAAGGCCAATAATCATGCGGTTCCTCTAGTGGTCTTGTTTCATTATCAGGGGCATTATCTGAAGGTTTAACGTCCACATCATCTGTATATTTTTAATCTACAACGTCAGCTGGAAAGCCCAGTGAGTAACCCAATACATTTCACATGCATTTCAACTAAGCAAGATAAACATATGCCATCAAATACATGTAATACATAATTAGTGTAAGAATGAATTTAATATGAAATGATGCATTAAGTGGGTATATATTTAATCTTCCACTTGTTTCGATTAGATCACATCAATCGGCTCCCCATTCCTTGTAGGGCGGACTTCCACATGTTAGTGGGTTTCCAGAATGGTCCTTGAGTAACCTGGGTACTTAAATACCTACCAATCTTCTAGAGTCGAACTCCAGGCATAATAACTCATGAATGAGTGCAATAATTCACATCTGTATAGTAATTCACATACATACATTCCATCTCTCCTTTTGAGAGGCAACATTTCATAACATTTATTATAAATGACAATTATTTGAATAATATTTAAACTGAGCATCAATCAACATTACGTATTATGTTCATCACATAATCTACTTATTTAAAATGACAAGAAAATGTGTTGGGATGTACTCACCTGTTGATAGTGGCAATTACTTTGTTAATTCTGTCACGTCTTGAGTAGAATCGATCCTAAATTTACAATAAATGTAATTTATATTTATTCATCACCAATCTAACCTTAAATATACTTATTTTCAATTTAAATTATACTTTATTGAGGTTTGGTTCCTTAATGGACGGTCCAGATTCGATTATTGTGACCAACTTTTTCAAAATGAATGGCCATTTTACTATTTTTCTAATGGTACGGCCCACTTGACTGGTGGATCATCCTATATTTGGTCACAAGTTCCCCAATGATACACTACCAAATATGGTTAATTACATTTTACAAGGATTTTGTCGTGGGATATCCTAAAATGATCAATCTATAAGAATACATATTGTACCTCCCCACTATTTTCACTTGGCATGGCCTGCCTGGAACTCTGATTAGGTTGAATTTTTGTTACAAAACTAATAACCCACTACTCAAGAGATTGGGTGGATAAGATTTTCCAAAGACTACATAGTGGGGCCCACAAGTTCTCAACCAGTGGAAAGTGTTGTCCCCACTATTTGTCTTAGTATGGCCCATTGGAATATCTTATATGGATCATTTTTTGTCATCAACTAGAAAACTTATTTATTAAGATATTGGAAGGATTAGATTTCTCAAAATGTCTCCAAATGGGTCTTAAAAGTGGATAGCAATCGAAAATCGGACTGCCTCAACCATGTGTGTTGTTATCATTACTATTTTAAGTGGTGTGGTCCACCTGAGATTCAGATTTACCTGATTTTTGGACCCAAGATGTAAAACATCATGATACAACATATGATCAGCTTGGATCTACTGATTTCATTACAATGGTGTCTACGCCTAGAATTTTTATCTTTTGTTTTCGTTTTTATTTTATAATTTTTTTACCATTAAATTGTTCTAGGTGATGTGGCTCACTCGGACCTCAGTTTGGGTCCAAATTTGGACACCAGTCCTAAAATGAGTTGGAGAATTAAATGGACCGAGTGGATATACTAAATCCATTAAGGTGGGTCCCATGAGTGCCCCCCCCCCCCCCCCCCCCTCCCGTAAACTTCCAACTACCAACGCTGGACGTCCAGCATCATTTTTTTTCTCTTTTTTTTTTCTTAATTATTATTATTATTATTATTATTAAGAGGTATATGTAGGGTCTACGAGAGATTTGGTCCGACCATTGGGTCGGCCACCTCATTGTGGGCCCAATAATGTTTTGGAATAAAATAAATTTATCACAATTAATTTAATAATTAAATAAAAGAATTTTAAAAGCTATCATTCATCTAATCGATGTGGCCCATCTGAAGGTCCAATCGATATGAATTTCGTGGCCCATGTACATTTTGGCCTTATTGTCATTATGACTTGTCTAGATCGATTCCGGCTCATCCAAATGGTCCCCACCAATCAAGATCTTATACTCAAAGTTATGATAAAAAATAGGGTCCCTAGATCCGTACAATTCATTGGTTAGATCTGACCTACTTAAATGAAATAGAAGGAACACCTATTTGATTTAGCAGCAAGATCCCTTCGTATTTAGAGCAAAAAAGAATATTAAATTCTTATTAGTGATAGGACTTAATCCCTAGTCTTCCCTCTCTGCTTAAGAGATCTTTAAGCAATTAATCCATGCTTTTCTTTTGTTTATTATCTTAAATTTATTTAGTTAAACCTATTATTGTTCCTACAATAAAAATTTTCTATCCAAATTTTAGGGTCGTTATAATAATCCTAACCAGTAGTTTCTGAACGATATTTTATTTCAACCGTCCGATAAATGTCCACAACTCGAATGGGTGTATAACACATTAAGTGTTACTTTTAATTCATTTTGTAACTGTAAGTAGCCCTTTGGAAGAAGTTCTTTTGGTGGTCCATCAAACGTGGCAGCCTATCAGATCAATGGTCCTGATCAATCTAGATATGAACGGAGGGGATGGTAAGGATGGACGGAGCGAGTAGGATTGAGGTGTGAACATTGCAGCGTTTTCCTTTGCCAACCTGTAATCTAATCTTCTATGCGTTAAGTTAGGGGTTTGCTAATTCCACACGCGCAGAGCTGTACACATCTACATGTGGACACACGTGCAAATATGAGATACGTGTGGTAGATCTGAGCTTTCCATGAAGTTTAAAATGATGCTTATATCTTAAGCGTCAAAAAACAGACGATTTTAATTTTCAGGAGGCCTACAAGATACAAAGTAAATTAATGGGTACAATTTTTTCTAGCCCTTCATTTTTTTTATGGGTTGTGGCCCACCCAAGTTGTGAAAGTCACTGATTTTTATGCCAGAAGATATAGACAATATAGGTCACCTGGTGGACAGCTCAGATCTCACACATGTCACATTGCGAGAGATGCGACACGACTGGATATGTACAGCTCCCACACGCGTGTGGAATTAGCAAACTTCCTTAAGTTAGATATCGTAGAATAAGTAAGTCGTGATCACAGCTAAGTTCCTCCATGGCATGAAAAATATAGGTTAAGTGGGGTGCGGTTTGGTGGTGTTGGTAACACCTTAAGCTACGGTTGCACCGGGAAGAAGTGAGCCCACTTGAAATATTCACATCATCCGACTCGTCCATTAGATGACTCTCCATACTTTACTTCAAGGCCCAAAAATCAGATCATAGTAAACTTATGTGAACCACAGAAAGGGGATAGGTTAAGAAGGGACAACGACCATTGATTTTTGTGGAGAGTCCACCGTACTTAGGTGGGCCACGGTGAGAATCAAGGACAAGCATCGCCTCCCTCCTTGTTCCCTCTGCTGTGGCCCACCAGATTTTTGGATGAGGTGTTGGATGTGATACATAAACCATGTGGGCCCCACTGTAAAGCTCAAGGTGGTGCCGGTGCCTCTGGAGTGCACCTTAAGCATGCCCTTCAAAAAAATAAAAATAAAAAGCCACCAGCAGACAGAAACCAACTGACAGGTACATCCAATCATGTGTGGGCCCCACCCTTGCAAGGACAGTGGGCCCCACACATGATCACCTGCTCATGTTGGCTGCATACTTGCCCAAATCGGTGCAGTTGACCACATTGGTGGAACTCTTCCTTTTATTTGGTTTTGTAAAGAGAAGTGAAATTGATGACAACTGTCAAAAATCTGGCCGCACGATGAAGAGCATTTACAAGTTCGAATTTAGGCCTGGCAATCGAGCCGGCCCGGGCCTGGATTTGAACTGGTCGGGTCGGGCCTGTTCAAGATTTTGATTTTGCTACCAATTGCCAGCCTTAAAATTGATTGACGATTACAGGCGCTTGAGTTCTGTATTATAATTAATATGGACCTTCCTTTGTCCTGTCCATTGATTAGATGGCTATGATAATACGACTAAGTTGACCTTTAAGAGCAACAGGCAATCAAAGGTGAGCAAAATGATTTAGGATGGATGTACAATTGAAGGTGTGGTCCACAGGATCGATGTTTGAAATTAATGTAACATCTCATTGTATAAAGTATGGACCTTCTATTTTCTCACCCTTCGATTCATAATTTGGACCATTTGATAGTAGATTTATGAGCCATCCGCTTACCTAGATATTGACCAAATGCATGCGATCTTTCGGTCAAAGTGACATTTATGAAAATTGGCAAGGAAATGCAGGGCCCACATGAAGTACAATAAATTATTTAACCTACTTTCTGATAATCAATGCATAGCATCCATTTTCCTTAGCAGCTGATCGGATAGTTGGATATTTGGACCATCCAATCCATATGATTCTTGGGTTAACTTCCACTCAAAGGTGGCCTCATGTAATAGACAACCCGAATTGCTAATTGGACTTTTTTAAATAAAATAAACATGCACCATTTATTTCTTATCCATTGACCAAATGGTTAGGATAATCTAGTAGAAGTGACTTAAAATGGATATACAATTAACAGTCGGCCTCATGTGACCTTTTGCTCTAATATTATGTCAAATAATCACTTGTTCTAAAGCTTGAGTAATTAGAAGACGGTGTATCAATGTATGTCATGTCAAGTGACTTTAACACATCATGGTGTATATCTTTCATCAAACCCATCAAGTGTCACATGCTATAGAAATTGGCTAGTGCAAAGCTCAAGTGCACCACACCATGTTAATGTAAAGGTTTTAGGAGCAATGTTACATTATTCTAGTTGATGAGGCCCACTTGATTCTATGACATGGATATTGAATACTCATCAGGCCAAAAGATTTCAGATATACAGTGGGCGAAAATATTTTAGATATACAACATGGGGGCTAGGGAGCTTGTTCTAGGCGTAAAACTGAGTTGTGATGGGACATAGATTGTGTGGTGAGGCACTCACCACCCTTAGCCGTGTCATGAATTAATGTGGCCTACCTAAAAATTATCTGACAATAAAGATGAGCGGTGTAGATCTAACAAACATATCAAAGTATGCCTATGGTCAGCCTTAAGGTATGGATGAATTATATATATATATATATATATATATATATATATATATATATATATATATATATATATATATATATATATATAATCATGCAATTGGGAAAACAAACCATGCAATTGGGTTGGATTATAAAAAGCTCGGAACTGTAGAGCCAAACCGGAATTGGAACTAAATCAATTTTTTACAATCTGGTTCTAATTCCATTCTAGGGTGCAAATGGTCCAGTTTTGGTTTTAGTTTTCCTGGAATTATTGGGACCGGTTTCAATTTCCCCCCAAAATTGGATTAAACCAAACCCCTAATGACATCAGCCTACCCCCCCCCCTCCCCCCCCCCAATAAGTTTTGGATCAAGTTGATATTTGTTATTTCATTTCATCCATGTTTGTGAGATCTTCTTAACAGGTTGGATTACAAATAAACATCATTGTGGGCCCTAGAAAGGTTTCAATGGTGGAAATCATTATTCCCCCTAATGCCTGTGATGCGGTCCACTTGAGCTTTAGATGTGCTTCAATGTTGGGATCATCCCCCTATAATGAACTGAAAAAAATGAATGGATCGTGTGGATAAACCAGATACTTTAAGAGTGGACCCAACAAAGTTTACTCAGTATGATAAAAGCATACTGAGTAACTCAGTAGGCAATCAGATTTCTCAATTTTGGGTTCATAATGGATGGAGTGGATTAGTTGTTACCTAGGGGACAAGTTAGTGGGTGTTACCCTTACTAGTAGGACCCACATGGATGGATTTTTGTACATTAACTGCTTTCCATCCTTTCTCTAGCCCATTTTAGGATGAGGTTAAAAAAATTATGCAAATCCAAATCTCAGGTGGATCATACCACTACAAACTATGGTGATCGAGTGCCTCACCATTAAAAATTCAAAAGAGCCATCGTAAGATTTTAGTGATGTTTATTTGCAATCCAACCTCTTGATAATATCAAGAAGATCTAGATGAAGGAAAAATATATAGATTGGCTTGATAGAAAACTTTTGTGGCCCACAAAATGTTTTTAATGGTCACTTATCACTATTTCTAGTGGCATGGTCCATCTGAGATTTGGATCTTCTTAGGGTTTGGGATCAAGTACTAAAATGAGACGGAAAAATAAATGGACGGTGTGGATATATAAAAAAAAAATACATCGATATGGGCCCCATGCGGTTACGGTAACACCCATGAAGTTGTTTATGGGGTAACAAATACGGCTCTGTTGAGAGCGGGTCAAATATGAGATCCGATTCACTCTAAATCCATATAATGCGGATTTGGTTCTTAAAATAGGTTCGATTAATTAAATAGACTAAATTTGGATTCATAGAAATAAATCTAAATCCGATTTGAATTCTACTATAGATTTTCAAACTTCGAGCTGGATCTAATTGAAATCGATCTAGATCCGACTCATTATCACCTTACTATATATGTTATATCCATGCTAGTCATCAGTTTTCTATATTATTTCTGGCTATGTCTCAAAATTGAGGCATGCCAATCGCAGGTCAACTATATTACAATAAACAGTTGGTTTGCATCATTTTGCTACTAAATAAATATATTATATTATATATTTTTCAGATTTGTGATGGGGTGGATTTGGACCTAGACTTAACCTGAATCGCACGGTTATATAGATTTTAGATCGAAGATAAATATGACTATTTATAAATGATCAGATCTCCATATCACCTTTTGGATCCGAATCCATCCAAAGACTTTCGGACTTGAAGCCGGATCGGATCGAGATCCGACCCATTGAGAGCCCTGCTAACAGACTAACAGCTAATTCGTTCTACACATGTTGATATACAATGTAGATAAAACACATGCATCACACGGTGGGCTCCACACTACAGTAAACAGTGGTCAGCGCCACACCCGCGTCCATTAAGAGGACTTTATTTTTAAGGAAGGACACGTGTCACATGTGGGTGTATTGCCACGTCATGGATGTTTCTTTAGTCCCACCTCACATGTCATGTTTGTTATTATTTCTACCGTCAGTTGGATGAGACTACTGTGAGTGGACCGCACATGCTCTGTTTCTCTTTTAGAATTTTATATTTTTACTTTGCTGAATGGGATGTTATGTGGTCCCTTACATTCCATCTTCAGTTCTGACCAAACCCGATTTAAAATCCAACGGTTGATAGATGTTCCGTGAACGTGGAGTTGTAACATGCAACCTTTTTATTCTTCAGCTGCGGTGGAATATCTGAGCGGTGAAATAGTCATAAATAACACAAAGATCAATTGCAGAAAAAAAGAGGATGAATACGTCTTTGACTTGGATCATCAGCTAACACTGACTATTAGAATGTAGAAGGAATGATGAATAGATTATCTTGTTTTTTGCCTCAAGTGATCTTTCTAATGGGCCCCACCATTTTAACGGATCGGATCTTGTAGAACTGGCGGGAAGAAAGCGTTGTATGATAAAGCTCTCGTACAAGTTTTTATGTAAACATCAACTGAGAAATATTATTAATTATTAGAAAGAGAAAAACCTTTGGTAGTCTGACAGATTTTGATAGTTCATACTCATGCAGTCAGAAATCTCACACTTATTATTAAATATAATTCAAATAAACCATACAGGTGGTGGACCCGGATTATTCTAGGAATATAAAATTAAATAAAATCATGACCGTCCAATTTGGGGATATCAATATACGTTTTAAAGTAAACGGTGGATACTCAACTTGTTGTCCATCAATCAGAGCTCTGTCTTCTTCAATCAATCTGGTTTTATAATTTCGAACTAGTTGCAGTGGGCCCACCGATTTTTACGGTTTAATTCGATTTTATTGTATGCCAGGTGCACAGCTAATGAGTTGATGTGTACGAGCCATCACGCTCTGCCATCGTTCCATACTTTCATATGTCTTTAATCTTTATTAGACGACCGGAAGCGGCTTTGGTGGTGACCCCAACACCATCGACCTCTGGTGACTGTGGGGCCCACCTTGATGTATGTATTATATCCACGCCGTCCATCCATTTTACCAGATCATTTTAGTCATGAACTAAAAAATGAGGGAGATATAAAGCTCAAGTGAACAACACCACAAGAAACAGTAGATATTGAACGTCTACCACTGAAAACAAATCGGGGGCCATTGAAATTTTGGATCATGATTATATTTGTATTTTCCTTTCATCCATCTTGGAGTGACCTTATTAACGTGTTGGATGGAAAATAAACATCACGGTGGGCCTTAAGAAGGTTTCAACGGTGGATGTCATTATCTTCACCATTTCCTGTGGTGTGGTCCACTTGAGCTTTGGATCTGCTTCATTTCATTGCTTTTACATAACATAAGAGCTGGCGGAACGGATGGACGGCGTGGATGTAACACAGGCGTCATGGTGGACCCCGAAGAGCCTGCAGGAATCCAGGCAATCCGTTTACGCGTGTGACCTAGGACGGGAAACGTCATCAACGTGAACATCGCCGTGATTTTCGTAATTAGGCACCCAAAGCGGGTGGAGACTATGACTAGATCGAGAAATTGCATCGTATCTTTCTCGAGGATGTGTACGGAATCCTTGGGTTTTTCAGTTTGTAGAAGTGGGGCCCATGTTCAGTCATCCTGACCGTTTATTCGGTCGGGCCGGACCTGGATAGACAATGCCCAAAAAGATGATGGAGTGGATAATCTTATTCTCTCATGTTTTGCCTGACGGTGATTCAGTCAGGTTGGGAGCTCACCTTGTTCCGTCAGGTTGGGAGCTCACCTAGATTTATTTTCTTGTATATCCACGCGGTCCATCCGTTTTTCCAGATCATTTTATGGCATAGGGTAAAAAATGAAGCAAATAAAAATCTCAGGTAGACCACACCGTTGGAAACAGTGGTGATTTACCAATAAAATTATTTTGAGGGCCACAAAGGTTTTGGATCAAGCTGATAATTGTCTTGTCCCTTCATCCAGGTCTGTTTGACGTTATCAACAGGTTGGATGGAAAATAAATATTACGGTGGACCCTAGGAAGTTTTTAATGATGGGCCTTCAATGATCACTGTTTCGTATGGTGCGATCCACCTTAGATCTGTTTTATTTTTGGGCCCATTCCCTAGAATGAGCTTGGAAAAACGGATGGACGGCGTGGATATACAACACATATATCGAGGTGGGCCCCAGGTCCTCTGTCACGATCCGACCTCGCTGAATCCGCGCCCGTTTCTTCTGCAGGAGATGGCGAGGAAGCCGAATACGACAAAAGTCAAATTTCGGGTGGAAAAGATCCAAGATTGGTGGTCCGTGACAGTTGGGTCAGATCAGCGGTCTCGATCACCTGCACAACGGTGGGCCCCACTTCGACAAACTGAAAACGCAAGTGGGACCCTGCATCTGCATATCTTCAGATCAAGCATCCTCTAACAAAAATCGCATGTACACATGATGATGTGGCAACTTGATTCTTGTACCATGACTCAAACATGATATGTCCCACTGTACGAACGGACTGGATTTCTCGCTGAGAGAGAGGAACTGAGAATCCTACGCGCGCAAGTGCCGCCGGGGTTCCACTATCCATTACGCGCTCCCTTGAAAGAGAATACCGCGTGTAATTATATGATGCGAGAAACTTTCCCAGCGGTGTCTCCTACGTGGAGCAGGAGCGCATGAGAGTGCCACACCCCACACGGTACCGAAAACACACACATGTGTGAGATCCAGTGGATTCACTTGAAAGGTTCCCCTAGCCCAAAAATCTGGACGGTCAATTCATAGGATGGGCCAACGACGAACAGATAAAAAAAGGACGGTTGAAAAAGAGATGACCGATGATACACAATCAATGAGCATATGTGACCCACCTGAACGGTGAGTTAGTCTGTTTCTCGAAGGCGACGACATATTCATGAACGGTCCACGTAATGAACGTCCATGATTTGGCACATGGGAGGGGCGCTTGTGTTTAGCACATTTACGTGCGTGCCGCTGCATATTGCATTTATCACCGGTTGACCTGTGACCGGTGCCGTGACGCGGATCGGGCGGAGTTTACCGCAGTTGCTTTCTTTCTCGTTGCCTTTCTTAATGGGGTGAGAGGGATGATGGTATGACTGGAGTCATCACTAATTAAATGAAAGTCAATATCCCGGGTGAGGAATTGCCAAATTTGAGTTAAAAGCGATTAAAACCACCACTAACTACTTGATGCAACGAAAACCATTGTTCGAGCAAAACCAAATACTTCTTTGATTCTAATAGCACACGAAATCTGTAGGAATTGTGTACAATAAATAAAAATAAGACAATAAAAAAAGCCTAATATCACAATCATATAAGAACATAAGATACATGTTGTTCACCTCAGTGGACTACATTTAAGGACAATCCAACAAAGAAATATTTACTATAAGAAAGAGCGATTACAAAGATTAAGAAATGTAGTACCTTCTTAAGGAATACAAAATCTCTCCTAAATTCATGTTTTAAAGAAAATCATTCACCATTGTAATGGTAGTAATATAGCTTATCACTTTAGATTACATAAGAAGAAAATCTTGAAACACCTTTTGAAAAATCTTGAAGTCTTGAATCAAGCCTTTAAGAAAAAAGCCCTTCTTCTTAAAACCCTCTTGTGAAAGAAGAAAATCTTTTCTTTCAAAGTGAAACGTCAAAAATACCATCCAAGGGTTTGCTAACAATGGCACTTGTTAGCCTGCATATGAAACATGGGTTATATAGGCTTCAAGAAAATAACTAAACCTATAATGATTTTAGGTGTGATTATTTTAACAAAGTGATTCTTATGGTTGATCTGCGACTAAGAATTTTGGATAATGAAAGATTTAACAAAATTTTAGCGATACTACAATTAGCCATGCTTCCTTAAGTTTAAAACTCCAACATGCTAAAAAAAAAGAGGAGAGAAAATAAGTAGCCATTGGCCTCATTTCACAAGATTTAAGACTTCGAGTGGCTAAATAAAAATAATTTCTAAACTTTACCAGGGTTTAAAACTTAGGGTAGGAAAATAAAATAAGAAAAGTTCCTACCTTTACTTCACATGGTTTGAGATCTAGGGTAAACAAAATAAAATAGAAAATAGTTCCTAACTTTACTTCATAGGATTTAGGACTCTTGGTAAGTAAAAATAAATAAATAAATATTGCAGACAAGAGAAAATTTTGGAGAATTAAAATGAAAAGAATGTGGGTGTGTGTTGCTAATGTGCTTAGGATGTAAAGAATGGAACATAGATTGAATTGAAATTTGAGAAGTAAAAGGAAAGACTTGAAATTTAAATGGCCTCATGTTGGTTGTACTTTTAACTTACATCTATATACAATAATACATTTTTATATCATCTCAGCAAAGAAACTTACATCTGTGGGGCATGTATCGATCCCTCAACCTCTCTTAAATGTAAGAGTAACTTTACTACTTGAGTAATTAATCAGTATTTCTTTGTACAAATTTTTTATACTTAACCTATTAAAATCATTGGAAGACATAGAATTAGGTATAAATTTGTGGCTGTTGCATTCTACCTCTTTAAAAGAAAATTTTCATCATCGAAATTTAATATATATTTTACTACCACACTTGAGTCGGGTGGTGAAATTTCGAAGTCAATTTAAAATGATCGAGCGGTCAAAAGTGATGTGGACAGTGGAATTTCAAGTTCCAAAAATAGATGAACATATATTAAGTTTCAAGGATCAACATGGAGTGTTTGGGTCCAAGAGTGTGTAATGTGTTCTTCATATCCTCAATCGTAGCAGGCTTTCGGGAGTAGAGACATAGAAGCGTGATTCGAGTTAGGTCTAATCCTAGTAACCTAAAGATAGTTTAGGGCTCATTTATTTTATTTATAAGTGTTAATTTATATATTTTATTTTTTTACATGTAACAAGTCTAGGTGCCACAACTCACATTGTTTATAAGTCTAACTACAATCATTTAGACAAAGATACTTGGTACGTGAAAAAATTCGCTAAATTGTAAGGAAGATCTTATGGATGGGTGATGATATATATGATACGAGGAACATTGAACTTGTATTATCATGAGGAAAAGATTTGGTAACTGTAATTTGATATACATAATAGTCTATGAAGAACCCTGTTGAAACATTCATTAAAATAGAAATGCAGGAATTTCTGGTACTAATGGTTTTGTTCTCCATGTGGTTTTGATATTTTTAGACATTTGTTATGGGTGAATTTGGTCATGACGTGGAAGATATCCAGCCGTAGACATGTCGCCCACTGACCGTGTCTCATCACATACACAAGGGAAGAGTCCTCGTACTAGCTTGTAGCCGCGAATGAAGTTAGAGTCTTTGGGCTCTACTTAAGACACTAGATAGACCTTCGAGAATCCTGCTTAATTCTTAGAAAGCAGAATTAGGCATGAGCCCTCTGGCTCTGCCACAAGTAGCAGATAAAAAACTGAGCCCTTAGGCTTGGTCTCGATCATTATTAACTAGTTGCAAAATAGCTGAGGATGCTTGATGTTTTGAGCACCATATGCACCGTCATACGAAAATAGCAGCCATGATTGGGATGCATAAAATCTAAACATGATAAGACACTGTGGACCCTCGCCGATTTTCCCGGCGCTCCCACACGACGTCGTTCTCCCTTTCCCTTTCGGAAGAAGAAGAAGAAGAGGTGCGTGAGTGCGAAATCGCCGTTTGTGCCACTGGCTTGCCTCGTTCTCGAGGGCTTCGTTTGGTTGTCGCGTTAAGCTGGATGTGTTTAAGTGAATTTATATAAGACCAGAGTCGCCACTAGCCAGTTACTTCGAATCTACAGTCGGCTAGACCCCGTAGAAACGTTAGAGAAGGGAATCCGAAGATTGCTTCCTCTAAAATGACTCCTGTTGATCTGCGGTCAGAGATTCAAGGTAAGGGATCACGGTTACAGGGTGGGAAGAGGTTAAGCACCCCACACACTGCCCGTACCGAAGTACGGTCTCTACTTCACAGAATCGATCGAATACTTGAAAGTCTAATTTAATCCTCGTATATTCTCATGGATGACATGATGCATGAATGCGGGTCTGAACAGTAAGAGTTTCTGATGGGCAGGTTCCAACAACGGGCAAGCCCAGAGCGTACGCTCGAACTGACAGGTGCTTAATGTAAGACGTATGCAGTGTGCTTGAATGATCAAGGTGTTTTATGGTGAAGCGTGAATGCAGGTCTGAACAGTAAGAGTTTCTGATGGGCAGGTTCCAACAACGGGCAAGCCCAGAGCATACGCTCGAACTGACAGGTGCTTAATATAAAGACATATGCATGTGTGCTTGAGTAATCAAGGTGCTTGTAGTGAAGCAGGGGGGTTGGAAGGAAAGTAAATGTTGCACTTATGCTAGATGCAAATGGGATGATGCTGGAAAATGAGTAGCTGGATGGACGGAGGTGTCGCAAGGATTGGCTTCGAGTGGCTGGATTAGGACTTAGATGGCTTGAGAGGCTTGGACCAGTGGTCAGGCTGGGCTGGACCAGGGTTGGACTCTCCTCACTCGGGCTCTCCTTGGTGGAAAGATGGGCTAAAGGGGCGGAGAGATGGACTTGGAACGGACCCGGGCTGGATTGGAATGGATTGTGTGTCGAAATAGGAAGGGGAGGGGGGTATTTATAGCAGCGGAGAGTGGCAGCTCTCGTAATTTTGTCCGGGCGGCCTGCCATGGGCCGCCCGTACGGCCGCTCCTCGGTTTCCAGCGAGTACGGCCGTTCCCTCGGGGCTGCTGTTGGACTCGCTGGTCGACTCAGTGAGTTGACTCAGCGGGTCGACTCGGTGGTTTGACTCGACGGGTTGACTCAGCGGGTTGACTCAGTGAGTTTGACTTTTTTGGGATTTTTTGACTGGCCTTTTTTATGGGGGGTTTTTCAGGGTGGTTTTTAGGACTGGGTTGACTGGGTTCAGGCTTGAACTGGGCTATGGAATGGGGCTTACAAGGGTGAGTTTGGCTGAGTTTGGACTTGGGATTTGGGGGTATGGTCCTCCGTTCAACCAGCTATCTCTACCAACAGTGTAGCCGAAGGTGGGGTGTCTACAGATGCCCCTCTTTGGCAGAGGTTGCGTGCAACCGAATGCCAAAGCGAGTGGACACCCCACTTCTGACCCGGTCATTCATAGATCATGTTCTGAAATCTTTGCTTGCTTTTGCATCTGTGCCAGTTGATCGTTTGGAGATCGCTCACTTGCACATACCGCGAGAGTTTGGAGAAAACGTTGCGATTGTCCCTGCAGTTTGCTGCAACCTGGGTACCCAATCGCAACCCTTCCATTCCCGATCGGTACTAACATCGGAAAGGTACAGCAGAGCCTCTGCGTCGACAGTCTTACGAGGTTACTGACCCTGTGATTGATTGTATGTTTGATGTTTTCCCAGATCACTCCAGGAGTACTTGTTTCGCTTGACTGTCAAAGTGGTTAGACGCCCTGCGTCCGATAGTCTTACGGGATTCTACTACGCCGACTTGGACTCAGTCAAGGTACTTCAGGCATCCACGCCTAGGTATGTGCGGGTGGGCTTTTCCACCCGATCTGTTGGTTTTGATGCTTGGTTTGCAATTCATTCTTTCCTTGATTGTGGTTTGGAATCTTTGTTGTCCTTTGTATCTGAGTCAGTTGATTGTCTGGAAATTGATAACTCGCACATACCGCGAGAGTTTGGAGAAAACGTTGCGATTGTCCCTGCAGTTTGCTGCAACCTGGGTACCCAATCGCAACCCTTCCATTCCCGATCGGTACTAACATCGGAAAGGTACAGCAGAGCCTCTGCGTCCGTTAGTCTTACGAGGATGCTGACCCTGAGACTGATTGTGTGATGTTTGATGTTTTCCCAGATCACTCCAGGAGTACTTGTTTCGCTTGACTGTCAAAGTGGTTAGACGCCCTGCGTCCGATAGTCTTACGGGATTCTACTACGCCGACTTGGACTCAGTCAAGGTACTTCAGGCATCCACGCCTAGGTGTGTGCGGGTGAATTCTTTCCACCCAATCTGCTGATTTGGATACTTGGGTTACAATTCATCGTTTCCACCTGTTCAAATGGTTTCTGTGACCGAGCCTTTTGGCTTTCATCTTTTTGTATCTTGGCATGTGGTACGACCGCACTGACACTGGAGTTCAGTTCGACCGTACTTTGAGTGCATTGGATCCGATGGTCTCCGGGGAAACCGCGAGACATCGGATCTTATTTGATTTTTGCGTTGGCTCCTACCCAGAGATATGGAAGATCTCCTGGTGTTTTGGAGGCAGAACGCTCTACTGAGAAAATATTTTTGGATTTTTGAAAAGATACCCACTCTGGGGAGTGATACTCCGTGGGGTTTTTATTTGCAAATAGAAATATTTTTTGTCTTTTTGAAATGAAAATCTGGTTCGCATGTGCCTCCACTAGGGATGCCTGTGGGGTCTTTAGCTAACCGACTTTTATTTTGAAAGCAGGTAAACATGATGATTGATGCGATGGATGCTGATGCATGGAGATGCATGATGAATGCATGGCTTTGGCTCATTCTCTTTCAGTTTGATGATTTTGCTTTTGCTATGGGTGTAGAGAACTTTGAGCTTATTGCTTGCAGGGTTGTGCTTCCTTTGGGGATTTTTCTTTTTGATACGGAGATTTGGACAGCGGATTGGTCAAGATCCCGACCCATGGTCGATCAGGTCCATCGTCCCAAGATGCTGTTTCTTTGCTAATGAGAATGTACGAGGATATCATCCGACTTCAAGATGTTCTTCTGGGCATACATGTGATTGAGATGGTGTTTGGTTGCCCGTTTTGGTCAAGATTCCAATTTGCGGGCGATTGGATCCGTCATCCCATACTTGTGAAGTGAGCGGAGTTCAAGACTCCTGAATTGTAGTGCTGGGGATGCTAATTTTTGTGATTTTTTGTAAATATGTGGTCCGAATCTTTACCTGAGCGATCAGGATAGAGATTGGTTATTGAAAACACAGGAAATATTTTTGTGATTTTTGAAATATTTTGATTGAAAGCAAGGGAAATATTTTTGTGATTTTTGCAGATATTTGATGGAAATATTTTTGTGATTTTTGAAGAGATGATTTTGCAATGTTTTTGTATTTTGTGATTTTTCTGAAATGCAGGGAAAAGATATGGAATTTCCATCCACTTCCAGCTTCTACTGCTGGTAAGGCACCCGATCCATTTTACGTCAGCGAGCAAGACGAGTCTCACACAGTTAAGTGCCGTAGTTTTACATCTTCGGATGAGGGGATTTTGAGGGTTTTCAGTCAACACACCCACAAAGTTGCCTGTTCCTCATGTGCAATGCACATAGACCACGTATCGTCCGACGGACTCCTTCGGCCACAAGATGAGCCACATCCTCACATTTCCCTTAGTCAATCCAGTTTGGGGTCTTACGTTGCTCACAATTCCGTGAGGGTGAGCTTCACCTCCCAACAGCCTTAATCCCCTTCATGAGTTCTAGGAACAGGAAACATCCGTCAGCTTCAACAGCGACTTCTAACTCAAGGTTGTCTATCACGGTGCGTTCAACACGAACAGGATTGCGGAGTTCTGCCCGCCTCAGCCTTTACCTGTTTAAAAGATTCCAGACACCCGTACGATCAAGTGTCAGCCATGTCTGGGACAGGTTAGGAAAGAAAGCCCCCGAGAAGTTAATCCCAGTGTAGTTTTAGGTCTTCGGACCATTGGGGATAAATTGGTGGATCAAAACTGGTGATGAAAACTTTTTTTGTTTTATATTGTATATATTTTTTTGTTTTGAAAAAGTTCCAGACTTCAACTCGAGTAATCGAGATTGACACTGGTTTTTATGGAAAGCTTTAAATTATTTTTGGTATTTTTGAGATGATCCGGGTTATCGAACCATGATCCCAACGGTCGAGGCCGATGCCGGTTTTTAGTTGAAAGCGAGAAAGGTCCCCCGAGAAATTAATCCCAGTGTAGTTTAAGGTCTTCGGACCATGAAACTGTACAAAAGAGGGGCAAACATGTTTTTCTTTTGGAAAAATGTCCAGTGTCAGCGGATGGACAATCCAGACTGATGCCGGTTTTTATTGAAAATCTCTCGGGATGTCAATCCCGACGTAGTTTAAGGTCTTCGGACCAAAACTTTAAAAGCGGGGCTGGTAATATATTTTTATGATTTTTGAAAATGTCCGGAGTCATTGATCTTGAGCAAACAAGACCGACGCCGGCTTTTATTGAAAATCTCTCGGGATGTCGATCCCGACGTAGTTTAAGGTCTTCGGACCCAGACTTAGTAAAAGGGGGGGCAAACACATTTTTTTGTTTTTTTCGAAATGATCCAGATCATCAGATCTTGGCCTGAAAGGCTGGGATCGATGTTGGTTTTTATTAAAAATCTCTCGGGACGTTGATCCCGACGTAGTTTAAGGTCTTCGGACCCAAAACTTTAAAAGAGGAAAGACATTTTTTTTGTTTTCTCTTTTTTTTTGGAAAAAATTCTGGGTCATCGATTCTGATTTTGATGGTCGAGATCGATACCCATTTTTATTAAAAATCCCTCGGGATCTTGATCCCGACGTAGTTTAAGGTCTTCAGACCAGAAACTGTACAAGTGATGTATATATTTTTTTGGTTTTCTGAAAATGTCCAGAGCCACCAGATCTTGAAGAAGACTGATGCCGGTTTTATTGACAATCCCTCGGGATCTTGATCCCGACGTAGTTTAAGGTCTTCGGACCAGTTTTTGGGGTTGGGCATACTTACCTTGCTTTATTTGGCTTCTGATGGTGTGGATGATGGCTTGAACGTCTCAGATCGCTTGACTTGGCTTTGTGGGCCCACTTGATGATTAGATCTTGGATTCTGGCCCTTCTTTTGATGATCAGACCTTTGATCTTGTTGTTTGATGGCTCATGCGAGTTTTTCAATGGTTTGGATCATGATGATCTAGTCTTTAAATGGCTTGGATTGCTTGTGGCCCCTACTTGATCAACTTTCCTTCTTTTTGACTTGATCAGCCATGTTCTGGCCGCATTGCTCCGTGATTGGACCGGTGGGGCACCTTTTATATGATCTTGATCAGCCTCAGTCGAAATCTGGAGTGGACCGGAGCCTTGGGCGGCCCATGGAGCGCCATCTGCTGACGTGGACTGTCAGCCTCACCTACCAAGAACCTTGGAGCCAATCCCGCGGAGAGAGAGGAACCGCGTCCGTACGGGCGGCCCAGGGCAGGCCGCCCAAGGCTCGCCTCTTGAGCGGCCTGGGCTGGCCTTGGTTCGGACATCCTCTGCTGTCCTTTTCTCTTGTCCCCACATCCTCTGCACTGGATCATTCGATTCCAGCCATGAATCTTCTTGTCCCCTTGTCTTTTCTCTTCATCTTGTCTTCTTCTCATTTTGTCCTTTCTTGGGCAATGGATGGTGGAGATTTGGGGGCTGTGGGGGCTGTCCAAGGTGGGTCCCACACTTCAGATTTTCAATTGAGCTTTGATAATGGGGAGATGTCTTTAATGGATGGGGGAGATGGGGCATTGAATGGAAGCATTGATGAGGGGTTAGGGAATGGAGTTGGTGGAGCTTTGAATAGCTCCATTAATGGTGGGATGGCTGGATTTTCTGATTTGAATGGGGCCCTCATTATGGGAGGAAGGGATGGTATGGATGAGATGATGGGATGGGACATAGGTGAGGCTATGCATCCCTTGAGTGTGGGTCCCATGGATGACGTGATGGACGGTGATGATGGGACTATGAGGGACATAGATGGGCTGATCTCATGTCTGGATGGTATGGATGGCTCAGATGGTACCTTTGACGGTTTGGATGCTCTGGATGAGGGCCAGGATGTGCGGTATACTTCTTTGGGTGGACTTGATGTGATCATTGATGATGTCCCCTTGATGATGGACGGTGTAGATGCCTCGATGATCCCTTTGATCGGCCAGGATGATGACTGGATACATGATTTTCTGTTGGAGGGGGCCGCAGGTCCAGATCTGACCGTTGATTCTTCAATCGGGGCTGCCGGGACCCTTTTTGATGGTTCAGATGCATTCTTCGACGGTCAGATTAGCCAGGATGCCACGATGTGCGGTGTGATCTTCACTGATGGCTCTTTTGGTTGGGAGCATTGTCCTTCTTTTGGTCATCGGCCCTTTGCGCACTCTGTTCACGAGGTGGGCGAGTCTTCTCATGCGGCTGAGGTTGTGACAGTTTCCGACAGTGATGCGGCTATATCAGACATAGCCGTTACTGGGGACAGGTCAGGGGCTGTCGAGTCTGCAGAGGTTCCAGCTTTTCCTTCTCCTTCGCCTGTTGACCTTCCGATCTTCGATGAGTTGTCCTCGATTTCTGGGCCTTTTGTGCTGGAGGGGATACCGGTGAGGACTTGTCAGCTGCTTCCTCGTTCTTCTTGCTCGCCACGACTGCTTGCTTGGCTTGACAGCTTGTCAGCTTATGAGATTCGAGATTTGGAGTCTTATGGCTTTGGCAGTCTGATTCATATGGCTAGAGTTGACATTGACTGGAGGATGCTCGGAGCTGCCTTGATTGACTGGGTCCCTTCGTTGAACTTGTTTGCGTTCAATGATATGGAGATGGGGCCTTCTTTGGAGGAGCTTGCACGCTTGACAGGCTTACCCTTGGATTATACTCAGTACTTTTCGCCGAAGACATCGCCGAAGACTGCTACACCGCAGAACTGGTTTGGGATCCCCTATCTTGTTCGGCTTGCAGCTGGTGGCCAGGATGCTGTAGTGTTCTCTTTGGACCTGCTGTATGATCTTTTTTCGGGTCCCCAGAGTACGGCTGGTTCTACCTTTGCTCGGAACGCACTGATGTTTTGCTTGATTGCTGAGGTGCTGTTCTCGGGATGGCGCAGGTCCCAGACTCCTTTGCTTTTTGAGGTGATGAGCCGAGCTGTCCGTCGGCAGGGGATCATTTCTCTCATCTTGGCCGAGCTATTTGATGGGCTGACCGACTGTGCCCTGGGCCGCACTCGTGTCCTTCGCGGCTGTTGTGCTTTCCTTCAGGTATCTTTTCTGCACCTTTTTTTCTTCTTGCTTTGCTAGGAATTATTTTGCTCTAGCTGAACTTCTTTTGCTTTCTGTGATCAGGTATGGCTATGGGAGCGTCTTTCTCTGACTGTTTCTGTACCTCTTCCTGGCATCCCGGGCTCTGACATTATGCGTTATATCATCGAGTTCCTTCCTCATACAGCCAGGATGAGCGAGCCCCTGTATCGCAGGATGTTCGCTGAACTTCGTGACTGGAACGTTCGTTGGGAGTCATCTTGGCTTTCACTTCCTCCAGTGCTTTGTGATGCACACCGCCATCCTCTGATGTTGGTAGGCTTTCGATCCTACTTTTCTTACCATCCCATCCGGTTCCTGCGGCAGTTTGGGTATGAGCAGGATGTTCCTCATTTCGCTTTCACGGGTATCGGGCGTCGAGCACTTCCATCCAGATCCTCTGACTTTAGGACCCGGATTGATTGTTCTTGGGCGAGTTATTTGACAGCTGATTTGTTGGGATTTGAGCTACGGACTTTTCCGATGGCGACCGCCCCATATCAGTATTGGGTTGCTGAGCAGTCTTTGTATCGACGTATCCCTTGTTGGCACCAGACTGCTGATGAGGATGAGCAGGATATTCTTGGAGATGCTGGCTCTTCATCTGGTTCATATGAACCTTTTGAGGAGCGCCCTTTTGTCGATCCTGGCTTCCTTTTGGCCACTCATGGCCATTTGCTGTCTGAGATCTCTGCACTTCGGTATCATTGCGAGATGATGTCGAGGAGATTGGCTGCCGATCGGAGGTTGTCTGATGAGGAGACAGCGATCCGTACCCTTGAGCGCGATGAGGCGCATTACCTGCGTATGGAGGTGAGCAGGTTGAGAGCGAGACTATCTTTTTATGAGTCAGAGGACTCACCTGATGTGGCCGAGGAGGAGGGTAGAGATTGATTGTGTTGGTCACCTGTACACTGATTTTTGCATATATGATTGATGATGATGCATTTTTTTGTATTTTTGAAAAAGATGATATGTGTAAGAGAAATATAATGCATTTAATTGAAAAGAGAAAAAACTGTTTGAAAATCTACTGTGCCATGAGTTGTCTTGTGAGTGTGTCTGGATTTTGTGTCGGGATATAGGAATCAGAACTGGGGCTCGGTCAATGATTTGACCGATATCTCGAGATTTGACTTGCTTGATCCTTTGGTTCCCTAGAGATGTAGGCAACGGAAACTCTCGTTTCCTGAGATTGTCAGAGTCTGTAGAGTTCTTCGCTCCTGACTGCGCTTCTTCTTGTTCTTGAACTGTAACCGCTTGAACTGATCTGGACCGTCTGCTTTCTTGGTACCTGCACTTTTATTTTTTTCTTTTCTTTTCTTTTTTTTTTCTCTTTTTTTTTTCATTTTGAGCCATTTTTGCCTGTAGTGCTCTTTCGAGTTTTCACCACAGCCGGCTTTTTCCCGTCATTTTTGCCCGTGGCGCCCTTTCAGGTTTTCACCACGTCCCGGGTATTTGGTCTTGCCTGCCCCTTGGCAGCTGTGCTGTTTTTACCCTTGGCGCCCTTTCAGGTTTTCACCAAGTCCGCTGTATGCCCACTGTTTTTACTCGGAGCGCCCTTTCGGATTTTCACTCTGCCCTCTTTGTTTAGGCACACATTTTCTTTTTTCTTCTTTTTTTTTTTCTTTTTCTTTTCTGGATCTCTGGATAACTGCGGCGGCTAGAGGTCGGGAATCCGTCGTTGCCGGCCGATGGCAGTCCTTCAGCCCTTATCCTGAGTTACGATAATAGAGCTGTCGGTCTTTGCTAAAGACCCCTCTGAGATGGATGGATGGATGACTGTGTTTCTTCTTGGGTTGATTTTTTCTTGGGTGCCTTGCTTTGGCTTCCCTTTTCTTTCTCTTTTCTTCTTTTCCTTTCTTTTTCTTTTTCTTTTGCATTCTTTTTCTCTCTCTTTTTTTTTTGTATTTTTCTCTTTTGGAGTCCCCTTATTTGAAACACTTGTTGGTGGACGGGAATGATTTCTCAGAGGTCTTAGCTTCGACCTCTTGACTTCAGCTCTATTAAAGTAACCTTTGATAAGGTCAGAATAACTTACCCGTGAAAGATCTTCATGTTGTCGGCGTTGGTTGGCTCAGGAAGATCCACCCCTCTCATGCTGGTGAGTCTGAGGGCGCCTCCAGGAAGTACTTCTCTGATGATCAGTGGCCCGTCCCACGAGGGTTTGAACTTTCCTCTGGGGTCCGGAAGGTGCGACGGTAGAATCTTCTTCATGACCATGTCGCCTACCTTGAAACTCCTTTTTCGGACTCTCTTGTTGTAAGCCCGAGCGATCCTTTTCTGATAACATTGTGAATGACTTAGTGCACGCATGCGCTTCTCATCTGCTAGCTGCAACTGATCGAATCTGGCCCGTTGCCATTCTCCTTCTTCAATTCCGCTTTCTAATAACACCCGAAGTGATGGTATTTCCACCTCGACTGGTAGGACTGCTTCCATTCCATAAGTAAGCTCGAAAGGAGTAACGCCCGTAGCAGACCGTACAGACGTTCGATAGGCCCAAAGTGCATATGGGAGCATATCTGACCAATCTCGATAGGTCACGACCATCTTCTCGAGTATCCTGACGATTGTCTTGTTTGCGGCTTCTACCCCACCATTCATCTGGGGACGGTAGGGGCTTGATCGATGACGTTGGATCTTGAACTTGCTGAGGAAGTCATCCATCTTCTTGTTGACGAACGGGGTCCCATTATCTGTGATGATGGCATTAGGGATTCCATACCGGCATATGATGTTGTTCTTCATGAATTTGATCACTTGAGATGCTGCAATCGTGGTGTAGGAGGCTGCCTCTACCCACTTGGTGAAGTAGTCGACTGCCACAAGTATGTACTCATGACCATTTGATGCTTTGGGACTGATCTTGCCGATGATGTCGAGTCCCCACATGGAGAAGGGCCAGGGGGTGGTCAGGTTGTATAACTCTGATGATGGGGCATGGATTTGATTCGCATGCTCTTGACACTTGAAGCATTTTCTGACGTGTTTGCAACAGTCTGTCTCCATGGTGAGCCAGTAGTAGCCGAGTCGTAGAATCTTCTTTGCCATCATGTGCCCATTCATGTGTGGGCCACAGATTCCTTCGTGTATTTCTTTCATGATCTTTGCAGCTTCTGTTTCATCGACGCATCGGAGGAGGATGTGATTATAGGATCGCTTGTAAAGAACTTCGCCACTGATGGTGAACTGGCCGGCCAAACGTTGGATGGTTCGGCGATCTGTTGCTGTTGCTAATTCTGGATACTCCTGGGTTTCGAGATATTGCTTGATGTCGGCATACCAGGGTTTGTCAGGGACAACTTCGGCTTCTTCTATTTGCAGGCAAAAAGCAGGCTCTTCTTGAATTTCGACTGTGAGCTCCCATTCTGAAGTTCCTTTTGGGACCTCGAGCATTGATGCGAGCGTGGCGAGAGCATCTGCAAACTGGTTCTTGGCTCTGGGCATGTATGAGAAGGTGATTTCCTTGAATTCTTCGATCAGATTGTCAAGATACACATGATATGGTATCAACTTCTCGTCTTTGGTCTTCCATTCGCCATTGGTCTGATTGATGATAAGCTGTGAGTCTCCAAATACTCGTAGCTTCTTGACGCCCAAGATTATGGCTTCCCTTAAGCCAGCGATGCATGCTTCGTACTCTGCCATGTTGTTGGTGCACTCGAATGCGATGCGCCTCGAGATAGGAATAGGGACATCATCTGGAGAGTAGAGGATTGCTCCAATACCACTCCCTTTAGAATTTGCTGCGCCGTCGAAGAATAACGTCCACTCATCTTTTTTCTTCTTTTCTTCCTCTTCAATGAGCAAGAGATCTTCATCAGGGAAGAATGTCTTGAGCGGCTGATAGTCCAGGAGAGAGTGAGCCGCAAGATGATCGGCGAGGGTCTGTCCCTTGATTGCCTTTTGAGTGACATAGGTGATGTCGAACTCAGACAAGAGTAGCTGCCATTTAGCTATCCTTCCAGTGAGTGCCGGTTTCTCGAACAGGTACTTGAGCGGATCCATGTGAGCGAGAAGGAGAATAGGGAATGCAATCATGTATTGACGGAGTCGCTGAGTTGCCCAGACTAGGGCGAGGCAAGTCTTCTCGATCGGGGAATACCTGGTCTCGTAGTCGGTGAACTTTCGACTCAAATAGTATATTGCTTGTTCTTTCTTCCCGGTTTCGTCGTGTTGGCCGAGGACACAGCCAATGGCTTCTGCTGCTACCGAGATGTATAACAATAGTGGTCGTCCAGGAGTGGGAGGCACTAGGACTGGAGGATTCATGAGATACTTCTTGATGCGGTCGAAGGCGACTTGGCAATCATCATTCCATTCTTTTGGGACATTCTTCCGAAGGAGCTTGAATATGGGCTCACAGATAGGTGTGAGCTGCGCGATGAAGCGACTGATGTATTGAATTCTGCCGAGGAAGCCACGAATTTCTTTCTCTGATCTAGGAGGGGGCATCTCGATGATTGCTCTGGTTTTGGTCTCGTCGACCCTGATGCCATCTTCGCTCACCATAAAGCCGAGGAGCTTACCTCCCATTGCACCGAAGACACATTTCTGAGGGTTGAGGCGAAGCTTGTACTTTTCTAATCTGTTGAATAACTTCTTCAGATCTTCAAAGTGTCCTTCCATTGTGCGAGATTTGACGATCATGTCGTCCACATATACTTCGAGCTCTTTGTTCATCATGTCGTGGAATAGTGCTGTCATTGCTCGCTGATATGTTGCTCCTGCGTTCTTCAGACCGAACGGCATCACCCTGTAACAGAAGGTTCCCCAGGGAGTGATAAATGCTGTCTTCTCACGATCTTCGACGGCCATCTTGATCTGATTGTAACCTGAGAACCCGTCCATGAATGAGAAGATCTTGTATCCAGCGGTGTTGTCGACCAGAGTGTCGATATGTGGCAAAGGGAAGTCATCTTTTGGACTGGCTTTGTTGAGATCTCGGAAGTCGATGCACATTCGAACCTTGCCGTCCTTCTTCGGTACTGGTACGATGTTGGCGAGCCATTCAGGGTAGTTGGAGACTACCAAGAATCCCGCGTTGTACTGCTTGATGACTTCATCTCGGACTTTCAGAGCCCATTCTGGCTTCATTCTTCGGAGTTTTTGCTTCACTGGCTTCATATCTGCCTTGGTTGGCAGATGGTGTACAACGAGCTCTTCATCTAGCCCCGGCATGTCTTCATATGAGAACGCGAAGTTGGACAATCTTGGAGCTAGGAACTCTATCATTTTCTGTTTCATCTCAGGTGGCAACGATTTTCCAATGCGTACTTCCCTAGGGATCTCAGGCGTCCCCAAGTTTACTATCTCGAAATCATCGGCAATAACATTGGCTTTGGATTCGAACTTTTTGAGGAGATCCTCTAGTTCGGGAGCTGGATCATCATCTTCCTCGTCCCGAGCTTCGTCCAGACCCATGAGCTCAAAGTCTAATTCGATGTCGAAATCATATGATTCGACTTCAAACTCATGCGACTCTTTAGACGAACTTGGCACACTATTGAATGCAGGGAAAGAAATATTTTTTGATTTTTGAGATTTTTCTGAAATGGAAATACTAGATGTTTTTGGCTTTTGAAAGTTTTTGATTTTTTTGGTTTTTTGAAATTCACGGGACTTTGAACAAGCGGGCATTGCAGACCATGATTGAGCCCAACTTGTTCCAAAGTTCCGGTCGCTGCTTAAACAGGCGTTTTTTTTTGGAAGCCAGAGCCCTCAGATGGCTCTTTGGCTGATTCAAAAGTGAGGGGAACAGATGACCATTCAGGACCCCACACTTCCTCCCCTGAAGAGGTGGGGGTTGATGATTTGGGCGAAGAATCATGGTCTGGCCCAATGACCATGACTTCTTGCTGGTCAGGTTCGAGATCTGAGTCGTACTCAGTCCCTCCCGGATCACTTACCTCACATTGCAGTTCGTCTGGTTCCACAGCTAGACACAAGTTTGGAACCTGGACATCAGACCAATCTAGGGCTGGCCACTTCCCTTTCTTGGTCCAATGGATGGGCTGCTTCTGCCCCTGGCTGATGATTGATGATGTTGACTTTGCAGAGATGGGCAAGTCGTGCTCCTTGCTAATTGGTGATGAGATGGGCGAGTCGTGCCCCTTGCTGATTGAAGTGGGCAGGTTGTGCCCCTGGTTGAGAGAAGTGGGCAAGTTGTGCCCCTGGTTGGGAGCAGGTGTTAGAGTAACCTGGTCCTGAAGCTGCTGTATTTGTCTTCCTTCTTCGTCTTCATCATTTCCTCCTTCTTCTGGAGGCTTAGAGGGTTCGAGAATCTGATCCCATCGGATGGGGGGCCACGTAGCCCAAACTAGGCTCATCGGGAGGCCTTTGTGTAGTGCAGTCGGTTGATTCCCTCCTGGATCTTTGCAAGGTTCTCCTGGCTTGATGAATTGGATGGGTGAGCACCGAAATTTCTTCCTTCTCTTGTCCATGAAGGTTGACCTGTATCCGAGTCCCCACTTGCGTTGGTTATATACCAGCGGTACCTTTCTGGACTTGAAGTGGTTCTTCATTCGATATTTGAAGCTCAGACGCTCTGCCGGTGAAAAGACACGGTCCACCCTTACCGGTTCTGGATTGGCGATAGAGTTCACAGTCTCGAATTCGAAACTGTGAAACGGGATGTCTTCTTCAGAGTGCTGGATATCGATGACCGGGATGTCTGGTTCAGTGGCAGTAGCATTGGAAGGAATGATGAGCTCCTTCTCTGCGTGGATAGAGATCACTTGATTTCCACAGATATACTTCACTCGTTGATGCAGGGTTGATGGCACAGCTCCAGCCTTGTGCAGCCATGGTCGTCCGAGCAGCATGTTGAAAGAGGCTAATATATCCAGGATTTGGAATGTGATGGTGGAGACTTCCGGGCCTATCTGTACCTCTATGTCGACTTCCCCTTCCACTGATCGGCGGGTATTGTCGAATGCTCTGACGCATATGGTGCTGGGTCGGAATGAAGAAGGACTGATTCCCAGGCGTTCCGCGGTCTTGAGTGGGCAGACATTTAAGCTTGAGCCATTATCGATAAGGACCAGCGGAACACAGAGGTCTTTGTATCGTAAGGCTATGTTGAGGGATCGCCCATGATCTCGTCCCTCTGGTGGCAACTCATTATCGGTGAAGGTGATGGCGCGCGGAGCCAGTAGCTGTCCAATCATCAATGCAATCATCTCTGGTGCCGTATCGGAGGAGACATGAGCATCATTCAAGGTCTTGGCAAACATTTCTCGGTGTATGCGAGATGTGCAGAGTAGCTCCCATACTGAGATTTGTGCAGGGATTGACTTGAGCTGAGTTGCCACATCGTATGCGGCTTCATTTTTGCTGCCGAGGCCTGAGAGGACGCCTTTGGGATCTCCTCTGTTTTGATTATCTTTTCGGATGCAACGCCCGTTGGGATTCATGTTTCCCACTTCCGCACATTCTGGATAGTGCCATGGAACCTCTTTGTAGTTTTCCTCCATTTTGCCTTCTAGGACCACTGGTTCTTGCAACGGTGCTGGTGTGGGTACCAGATCTTCCTCGTATGGAGCTTTTGCCTTGAGGACTACATTGTTGCCTGTGCTGAAGGGGTAGTATCGAGGCTTGTCTTCATAGACCACATAAGGTCGTGGTCCTGGCTTGACTGTTCCTGGGGCAGGAGGCTCCCATGGAATGAATACTGGTCCTCTTGATATGGCAGGAGGTTTCTCTGTTCGTCCGAGCTGCCGTAGCGTGATTGATATGCCTCCGGGACTTGCCCCTTGTAATATGACAGGCTTGACTGGAAGAGATCCTTCCAAGACAACGGGCTCTTGCTGCTGATGAGTGTAATCCTTCCATTACGGATTGGATTGTTCTGGAGTTGCCCCTTGCAAGATGACAGGTTCGTATGTGGGCTCAATGTATGATTGTGCTCCTTCCAGGACGACTGGTTCCCAGCTTGAATGGTTGTAAGGTGCCCCTTGAACAACTGGTATATCATATGGAGGTGCTCCTTCAAGCACTACTGGCTCGGAGACTGAAGGAAGAAAGGGACTTGCCCCTTGCAAGACTGGAGGAGGATTTGTTGGCTCATAGGTGTAGGTATGAATGGACTGAATAGGGGAGAAGAAGCGATCGATATGGTCCCCTTCTTCTATACTATTGACTGCAGGGCCACGAGACGAACTGGGGTCCGTTGGATGCTGAGGCAGAGGATTCTGAAGGATGTTGGTGGAAGCTGCTGGAGAAGTTCCAGGGACCGAGATGACGATCTTGCGGTCATCAATCAGGTCTTGTATGGCATTTTTCAAAGTATAGCATCGATCAGTGGCGTGGCCACGCCCTTGATGGTAGGCACAGTACTCATTTTCTCGGTAATTTGGAGGCAGAGGATGAGGCGGAGGCCTAGGTGTCATCAGAGTGAGTAACTGCTTTTGTACCAGCGTAGTCATGATTTGACTAAGTGGTTGACTGAGTGGAGTGAACTTCCTGAACTCCCTGTAATTCTGCCTGTTCTGGTATGAGTATTGGCCGTTTCCCCTGAACTGCTGCTGTTGTCGAGGTGGCTGTGGCTGAGGATTTGGTTGTGGCTGATATCGCTGAGGCTGATGCTGAACTTGATTCTGCTGATACTGTTGACGTCCTTGTGGGGGAGCACGTTGATTTCCTTGAGCAGCGGTGTTGATGTTGTTTACCTCTGTTGGGCGGGGAGGAGAACCATTGCGGTTTCCATTCCCGTGCCCGATAGGTCTTCCTTCCACTCTGTTCCTCTTGACTGGAGTGGCTTGATGAGGCCATGGGGAGATCGTCCCGGCCCGGATTCCTGCTTCAACTTGCTCTCCAGCACGGATCAATTGTGAGAAATTCGCATATGGATGCGAGATGAGATACCCAGATATGCCTGGGTATGTTGAATGAACAATCATGGAGATTTGTTCTTCATCGTCGATGGGTGTCCGCATTCTGGCTGCCATAGCTCGCCAACGTCCCACATAAGCTGATAGTGTTTCATCACTCCTTTGCCTGAGTGCTGCAAGGTCGGCTCTTCTGGGTGCCATGTTGAGATTATATGCGAATCTGTCGACGAAAGCCTGGGAGAGCTGTTCCCATGTTCTGATGCGGTGGCAGTCCAATGAAGTGTACCAATCTAGGGCATCGCCCTTCAGAGATTTTTGGAACAATCGAATGAGGGCCCCTTCGTTTCCTGAGATTGCACTTAGCTCTCCACAGAAGGCCTTCAGATGTGCTGTGGGACAACCGCTGCCGTCGTATCTTTTGAACTTTGGAACCTCAAAATTTTGAGGTACCCGAGCATCTGGGAAAGGACACAAGTCTCTGAACTTGGTCGAAGGTAAGTCGATTCCTTGCTGTCGCTGAAGCTGATTTTGCAAGATCTGGAACTGCTCCCGCAACTCGTCCAGTCCTGAGTGATCTGTTCGAGCGACTGGTGCCTCCTGGAGTAAGGCATGTTCTTCTTCGGCATAGGGGTCGATGTCTTCGACCCTGTGGGCTTGCTGAAAAGCAACCGCGGGTTGCTGAAATTGGTTTGATGATTGAACTGGATTCTGATGAACTTGAGCTTGAAATGATGGTAACTGAACTGGAGACTGTACTGAAGGTTGAACTGGAACTTGCTGGAAATTAACTGGATTTTGCTGAATTGAAGATTGCTGAAAATTAACTGGGATCCCATCGGCGGGGATGTGCTGGAATTGAAAAGTGCTCCTGTTTGCAGGAGGCTGAGATGCTGGGAAGTGACCCCCTTGTTGGGTATTCGCCACTGTCCGCTGATTGATGTGGGCTTGACACTGACCCCCATTGTGGGCATTCGCCAGTGCTGTCCCTGTTGCTGGAAATTGAATTGAAATCCCATCGGCGGGGATGTGCTGAAATTGAAAAGGTGTCCCATCGGCGGGGACGTGCTGAGATCTACTGAGATTGTTGTTTGCAAGATTGACTGGAAGCTGACCAGATGTTCCTGCAACGGAAGTGCTCTGAGATGGCCTTGTCGTCGCAGGAAGATATTGAGAAGGATGCCCCATAGCGAAGGGCTGAGATGGCTGCTGTCGGTAGTCTTGGGCAGACTCCGATGGTTGTGCTTGATTTGAACTGGAGGCCGGGAGGACCCGGCATGGCTGCTGAGCTTGCTGAACTGGGCCAACCTAATTGTTGGCTGCTGCGGTGGTTTGTGCTTGCATGAATTGCAAGAGCATTTCTTGCATTGCTCTCATTCCTTGTGCCAATTCTTGTATGATTGGTGTATTGTCAACGGGCTGTTGCGCTGGAGGTTGCGCTTCGGCTATTTCGAGAGTAGGGAAGTGATGAGTTTCTTCTTCGTGGTCGGACATGGCTTGCTGAGCCCGAGTGCGGATTATGCTGCGGAAGGGAAGTTGTCTCCGAACACGTTGAGCCCGAGGTGGCGCAATGGTGAGGACTATACTGTAAGAACCCATATCCTTGTTAGCAAACATACACACTGGTACGCCCTCGAATCTTATATTCATGAAACATGTAAGACACTTTAGGAAAATATCTTCATTAGTTAGCTTAGTAGGTGGATCAAATTTCGAGGACGAAATTCTATGCAAGGATGGTAGAATGTAATACCCCGAAAATTTAGTACACGAGTAAGTACACGAGAGTTATAGCTCACACGTTAGAATTTAAATTTTAGGCCGCGTCGTTCATACGTATACACACACGTCACACTTTTATACGCATTCTAACACTTTTTAAGGTCTTTGAAAACTTAGTATACTTAGCTAAATCAATAAACTGACCGTTAGAATGATCTATCATTGCTAGATCGGAAGATCTAACCGTCCACTCCGATTTCGAATTACGCGATCAATGTAAACACGCCGTACATCATCCGGTACACATGTCTGTCCATAAATATGACTCGTACATCATGTCCGTCATAAGGCATATGCTTAGATCATTGATTTCTTGGCCCCATGAACCTGCTCGGGTGTCTTTGTAACACCCTAAGATTTTAGAATAATTTAAATTATAATGTAGTTAATCATTTAACAAATTAAATAACTGAAAATATTGATAAATTAATAATAAATCATTCGTAGGGAATTATTATATGATCTCTTTATTAAAGTTGCTTAGAATAAATCCTAGAACAGCATAGAAGTGATAGATTTCACAAAAATCATAAATTTATGATAATTACGAAAATGCCATTAGTTAAACTTAAGTTACACCATCATTTTTAAGTTTTATAATTTCTGGTAATCACTTACATACGAAACTTCATACACCAGTTCTAGGACATAATCTAACCATACATGTCAAATTTCAACCGTCTGATCATCCCACAAATACCCTAATCAGAAATCGGGCCATAAGTGGCCCACCTCAACTCGGATCTGCCTCATTCTTCTTGTCAGCGATTTATTTTGCATTTTCCACATATTAGACGGAACAAACGGTCTAGATCAACCTTAATTAGACCCCATGTGAAAAGAAGAGCGTAAGAGCTATATTACGTGCGTCGCACGTTAAAAAAAAAAAAAACCAAAAAGGAAAGGAAACTCGTTACCTTCTTCTCCCTGGACGTTGAAGCAGCAGCAGCAGCAGCGTTACCGCTGCCACCATTCACGTTCCACACATCCATCAGAGTGGGCCCCATATTCACCATCCAAGCCGCTCATTCTTCAGGGACCTCCCTGTAATCCAGTCCGTTCAAATATTTTGACCTAACTTCGACCGTGTGGCCCGCCTCAAACCACCGTTCAAAATCAAGAAGCCCAAGATCCTTCGATACGCTTCGCATGGCCTATCCAAAATTTACCTAGATCTTCTTGTGGACCCCACCTAGATTTCTAACGGCTCAAATGCGTAAGAACTTTCCAAAATAAACGTTTCCTTCTCCAACTTGGATTCAATCAAAGATTCCTTCCGTACTGTGCAACCGACTTCCAGCCGGTTATAAACCCACCGTAGGCTTCTCTTCCCTCTCCAGAAAAACGTAGAGATAGAGAGAGAAAGAGAGGGATCGGGTAGAGAGAGAGAGAGAGAGAGAGAGAGAGAGAGAGGTTGTTTTGAGAGAGCCGTTAGAGAGAGCAGTTAGAGAGAGATAGAGAGATTGTGTTGCTGCTGTTGATGCTGGGGCAACGTCCCAGACCAAGAGAAAGAAGGAAGAAGAAAGAAGAAAGAAGAAGAAGAAAGAGAAGAATGAAGGAAGAAGAAGAAAAGAAGAAAGAGAGAGAAAGAAAAAAAGACCGAGTCGACTCACTGAGTCAACTCAGATTCAAGTTAGGTCCTATTTGAAGCCTAGAGATTAGCAAAGCAGTGAGTGATTCTTCATATGGAATTTCCTGTTAATTTTCCCAAATTATTCCTTCTAGTTGTTCTTCGATTTAGAGTTTAAGTTTTTCTATTTTAATTTACTTTCAAATCCTTATCCTACGTAAAGGATTCACCATTGGTTTGTATTCTCAAGTCCCACGTTCAGATCCATTACCCTTATAGTATATTTTCTCTACTTCTTCACATAACTCTATGTAGAGGTTTTACATAAGTTAAATGCTTTTCTCTAGAAATTGTCTTCCCAAATTGCCAAGGTAAAGGCCTAGATAAACATAACTTAGGTGTTGATACAAACCTTATAGGTGTTGATACAAACCTTAAACAATGTACATCTTTCTCAACTTTGTTAATTTATGACAAATATTTAGATAATGAATTATTTGAACGAAGATAACATACATGGCGTGATTGGACTTGAATTTTGATATGCATTGTATGCTTGATGAATGCTTCCATAAACACATACATGTGCATACATTTATACACCGCGACAGAACAGGAGCATGGTTGATTTGACTCCTGGCGTGCATGGTTGATTTGCCGCCTCGCTGTACCGGTTAGGTGAGCATGGTTGATTTGCGACAGGTTCCTAATGTTCAGTGGCAGCGAGTTCTGGTCGTTTCACTTATTGAGCATGGTTGATTTGCTCGGTTGGATCAGTGGTGCATGGTTGATTTGCCCACTGGCGTGCATGGTTGATTTGCCGCCTCGTTGTACCGGTTAGGTGAGCATGGTTGATTTGCGACAGGTTCCTAATGTTCAGTGGCAACGAGTTCCTAGACGTTTATTGCTCTCACACGTATCATAACATACATGACATCATGATAATCATGTTTCAATTATAATAAATCATAAAGTGTATCAATTATAACCTCATCTTTGTATATTTTATACAGTTCTATCCGTTGATGATTCACATCCTGTTTCTTATTAACCGGAATATTACCTGTGATGGAAATGACCTCACTGGGCTTTTAGCTCACCAAAATCACCACAGTTCTTGCAGGTTTTCAGGAAGGACAAGACATAGGCAAATGAGAGTATTCAAGGGGTCTCGAGCGTCAATCGCGCCAGATTTGTTTTATTTTGTAAAATTCAATGTAATAAGACATTAGTGGAAAAGAAATTTTATATTTGGGAATTTATTTTAGATATATAATGTGTGGGATGGAATCTCAAGGAATCTATGCTCGAATTTTCAATTCACACCTTGGAACTCGGGCTTCGGGTTGTTGTACTCGGGTTCCGAATTTCAGGGCGTGACATATACTCTTTTTGGGTTTTGGGATTTTCTATTTTTTTTTTTTTTGTTTTGGAATTTTCTATTTTTTTTTTTGTTTGGGTTTGGGTAGAATGCTATGCAGATGAGATTGTATGAGGATTAATGACTTTCAAGTACGGGAAGGATTCTGTTTTCAAGTTGGATCACGACTAGTGGGACTAGCTTATCCCCAGTGGAGTCGCCATTCTGTGGACCCTCGCCGATTTTCCCGGCGCTCCCACACGACGTCGTTCTCCCTTTCCCTTTCGGAAGAAGAAGAAGAAGAGGTGCGTGAGTGCGAAATCGCCGTTTGTGCCACTGGCTTGCCTCGTTCTCGAGGGCTTCGTTTGGTTGTCGCGTTAAGCTGGATGTGTTTAAGTGAATTTATATAAGACCAGAGTCGCCACTAGCCAGTTACTTCGAATCTACAGTCGGCTAGACCCCGTAGAAACGTTAGAGAAGGGAATCCGAAGATTGCTTCCTCTAAAATGACTCCTGTTGATCTGCGGTCAGAGATTCAAGGTAAGGGATCACGGTTACAGGGTGGGAAGAGGTTAAGCACCCCACACACTGCCCGTACCGAAGTACGGTCTCTACTTCACAGAATCGATCGAATACTTGAAAGTCTAATTTAATCCTCGTATATTCTCATGGATGACATGATGCATGAATGCGGGTCTGAACAGTAAGAGTTTCTGATGGGCAGGTTCCAACAACGGGCAAGCCCAGAGCGTACGCTCGAACTGACAGGTGCTTAATGTAAGACGTATGCAGTGTGCTTGAATGATCAAGGTGTTTTATGGTGAAGCGTGAATGCAGGTCTGAACAGTAAGAGTTTCTGATGGGCAGGTTCCAACAACGGGCAAGCCCAGAGCATACGCTCGAACTGACAGGTGCTTAATATAAAGACATATGCATGTGTGCTTGAGTAATCAAGGTGCTTGTAGTGAAGCAGGGGGGTTGGAAGGAAAGTAAATGTTGCACTTATGCTAGATGCAAATGGGATGATGCTGGAAAATGAGTAGCTGGATGGACGGAGGTGTCGCAAGGATTGGCTTCGAGTGGCTGGATTAGGACTTAGATGGCTTGAGAGGCTTGGACCAGTGGTCAGGCTGGGCTGGACCAGGGTTGGACTCTCCTCACTCGGGCTCTCCTTGGTGGAAAGATGGGCTAAAGGGGCGGAGAGATGGACTTGGAACGGACCCGGGCTGGATTGGAATGGATTGTGTGTCGAAATAGGAAGGGGAGGGGGGTATTTATAGCAGCGGAGAGTGGCAGCTCTCGTAATTTTGTCCGGGCGGCCTGCCATGGGCCGCCCGTACGGCCGCTCCTCGGTTTCCAGCGAGTACGGCCGTTCCCTCGGGGCTGCTGTTGGACTCGCTGGTCGACTCAGTGAGTTGACTCAGCGGGTCGACTCGGTGGTTTGACTCGACGGGTTGACTCGGTGTTTTGACTCGACGGGTTGGCTCGACGGGTTGACTCAGCGGGTTGACTCAGTGAGTTTGACTTTTTTGGGATTTTTTGACTGGCCTTTTTTATGGGGGGTTTTTCAGGGTGGTTTTTAGGACTGGGTTGACTGGGTTCAGGCTTGAACTGGGCTATGGAATGGGGCTTACAAGGGTGAGTTTGGCTGAGTTTGGACTTGGGATTTGGGGGTATGGTCCTCCGTTCAACCAGCTATCTCTACCAACAGTGTAGCCGAAGGTGGGGTGTCTACAGACACGTATCTCCCCAATCCAAAAACGTATCATAGATGACGACCAATATAACAACGTATCCTAAATGGGATCTAAGAGATCCACCGCCCTTGGTCGTGGATGATTACTTATATAAGGACCTTTCTGCATCCCTCGAAGGTACGCAATCACATATATAATATACCCTTTAAGCTCTTATTCCCCATTGTCCCCATCATTGACTTAAGCATCGGAGGGTCCCCCCACCGAGATGACCAACAACCCCTCACGATCTCTCTCCTTTGTAATCACAGGCCCAGGATCTCTACCCATTCTCCACGTCCACGCCGAACGATGAAGATCCGACTATTGATCTTTGATCAACATCTGTTGCTCCAGTTTTAGACGTCAACAACATCGGTTGAAGATAAATTTTATTGAAATAGCATGTGTTTTGAATTTTTGGAAGGTTTTAAATTTGATCAAGATCAAATTGGTTGGTCACCTTGATCTCATCGAACTAGCCCTTCAGCTATTCTTAAGACCTACTAAACATGCACCATGGTTGACTCGACGAAATGTTTCATTGAAGCTTGGCTACAAGACAAGGAGCAATTTATTCTTAGTTTGGGTGGGGTGTCTACAAGACCACTAATAAGAGACAAGCTAGATGCATTGACAATGGGGTGTTTGAACAAACCAAATATATATATATATATATATATATATATATATATATATATATATATATATATATATATATAGAGAGAGAGAGAGAGAGAGAGAGAGAGATATGCATTGACACTGGTAAAACAACCTTTTAGGAAGTTTTTAATGGTGGGCATTCAATACCACTATTTTCTATGGTGCGCCCAAATATTTGAATATGCTTCATTTTTGGGCTTTTATTATTATTATTTTTATTTTTACACACACCTACACCACACCACACCACATGGTCACTCGATCCATGCTTCATTTTGCGCTCATGCGTAAAATGAGCGGGTAAAAACGGATGGATGGCATGGATATACAACAAATACATAAGGTGGGCCCCAGGTCACAGCCTCACTTATTTGTTATATTGTCTTATGGGCCCCACGGTCACAGCCTCACTTATTTGTTATATTGTCTTATGATACCTACTTTAGGGCAGCAGTTTCTACAACAGATAAATGGGCCCGGGCCTACAGAAGTTTTGGATCTCCCCTTCATCCTTGCAGGATTCGCCTTGTAAACGGCTTAGATGACATACAAACATCATGGTTTGGCTCAGGAAGGTTTCAATGGTGGCCGTCCACATCTTCACTGTTTCCTGTAATGTGGCCCACTTGAGTTTTGTACCTTCCTGAATTTTGGTCTCTTCTACGCACAACCTCCCACATGTCACGTGCGCACCCGATCTGACCTGTTCATTTGATGAGGGACCGACCGTCTGAAATCACATCAAGTGAGATCCTAACCGTCTAATGAAAGGGACTTTTGTTCACATGGATAGTAGATCCACCGGTCATGTTCAATTTCAACCGTCCATGTAAGTTCCAATCAGCGATCGCTGGGATGGTGTGATTGGATTTATTTTTTAAGCCATGGGAGGGTGTACTGGACGCCAATTTCCCACCACTGACTTTCCAACAAAAGCTCTATGGGAACCACCGTGATTTGTATGTAACATCCACTCCATCCATCATTTCCTCCCGCTCATATTAGAATGTGAGCCTAAAAGTCAGGCTAATACAAAACTCAAGTGGGCCACACCATGGGAACTGTGGGGATGGAAACGGTCACCATTGAAACCTTCTTAAGAGCCACCATGGTGTTTATACCACATCCAACCTGTTCATAAGGTGAACCCCACCAGTATAATGGACAAACCAAATATCAGCCTCATCCTAAACTTCGTTGGAGCCCAAGAAATCCTCAATGATGGGCTCTCCATCCCCAATGTTTGCTGTGGTGTGGCCCACTTGATTTTTTTTTTTCGGCCTGAGGTGGTTGGACCCTGACTATGGGGCCCACTGTGATGTATGTGACTACATCCACACTGTCCATCCGTATTGAAAGCTCATTTTAGGGTGCCATAAAAAAAAAATGAAGCAGTTCCAAATCCCCATATGTACCATAGTACAGGAAACAGTGGTGATTAACCATTAAAAACTCCTTGGGGGCCACAAAAAGCTTTGGATCCATATGATATTTGTGCGGTCTCTTCATCTAGGTGTTTGTGTCCTTATCAACAGGTTGATGGAAAATAACCATTCCGGTGGAATCCATGAAGTTTTTAATGGTGGGGATTCAATCACGACTGTTTCCTGTGGTGTGGTCCACCTAAGATTTGAGTCAGCTTAATTTTTGTTATTATGCTTTAAAATGAGCTTTCAAAATGGTTGGACGGTGTGGATTTAAGGCACATTCATCCCCACACGCATGATATATATTCATGCCTTGACATTGTAAGTAAGAACCGGTTCAAATTGGTTCCAGTGACTTAAAACGGTCTACATCAAACCTAACTGGAGGAACTCCGGTTTTAGACTGTAATCTGGGATTGTGGTTAGTGCTAGGTCCATGAGCCGATGGGCTAACAATGCCCATCAACAGCTTTTCAAGTAACGTTCTGCATGCCCCTGCAAACCACACAACTAGGGCCCATAATCGAGTGATCCGAACCTTTGATCTAGTTGACGTAGGTCCCACTGTGGATGGACCATTTCGCAAAAAATAAAATCTAATCAGACAATCCTAACTGTCGAACTGGTGGCTATAAATGGATTGAACAAAGAAAGCATATCCCACAGGAAGAAAGTCCAAACAGATCAATGGCCACCCCATACAACCAATGTCCATTTCCCAGTCTAATGTGGATCTTTTGCTGTATACTTCTCAGTCGTCGATTTGCAAACTGCCAATTGGACAGTTAGGATCCTCAGGAAAGTTCTAGGGCCCACCAAATGATCATTGCAACATGTATAGGTGGGCCCAGTTGGGCATTGGGCCAATCCAAAACCTACATTTTGCTTGGCTGAGCACTTCTTCTGGCTGCGAAAAAATTTGTTCATTTGCCTTCAATCATTCCATCTCGGTTCATACATGATAAGTGAAAGCTTATATTTTGGTCAAATCCCTCGTCACCATGGAAGCTTCGTTGGAGATTTTCAAATTTAAATTAGACTTGGATTCTTTTTTACCATACTAAAAGGTATGTTTGGTTGTCACTTAAAAATGATTTCATCTCATTTTATTTCATCATAATTATGTTCATAGGAACAAAAGCATCTAGGGATTTTTACCTCAAAATTCCTCAGGAATCCATATTTTACCAAATAATGCCAGCAAGGAGGTGGTTTTTGAGGTATGAAATTACAAAAAAAAAAAAAAAAAAAACCCCTCATTTAATTTTTCTTCATTAATAAGTGGTGAAACTCAAGACTTGTGGGGTCCACATGGTATGTGTATAACATCCAACCTGTTAAACATATACACCGTACCATGGTGATAACACAAACAAAACATCAGGTCCATCAGGATCTTCAAATGGGTTACACTTGAATTGGGATATTTTGAATGGTGTACATTATTATTATTTTTTTTTTACGGATTGGCCCACCTTATGATCGGATCCGCCGTATGTTTTGTTTGTCTACTAATAACACTGGTGTGCATCTCTTGGACGGGTTGGATGTGAGATACATCCCACGTGGGCCTCACAACTTTACATTTTCCACTTTGTTGGAAAGAATAAGCAAAGGGGAGTAATGTAATTTATCCTCTTGAAAGGACCGCCAGCAAATATCACTAGTTGGTAAAATCCAATTCCCTAGAGGAACTTGTGTAAAAATCTCAAAATCTAACCAGCAATTATAAAAACCATGATCTCCTCTGCATAATTGATACTAACTAAAATGATATGAACTAATTTTTAAGTGGCAACCAAACAGGCCCCAAGGCATTAGAATGGCTGTATAAATGCAAGCCAGACAATGAAACAGTTCAATGTGAATCCGATGATAAAGGGTCCCACATGTTTTTATCACATTCCCAAATTGGGCCCACTTTCACAGGCAGGAGAGCCAGTCGCATCCATCCATTTGCATTCCATGGACCTGCATTCTGGGTACATGCCAAATAACATGGGGCACATCCAAACAGGCACTTCTTGAGAATGAATAGTTCTAATGGGGAATTTAAAAACTTTTTCCCCTTTTTGTGAAGAACTTGTCCACAGCCTCACCCACTAGCCCAGCTGGAAGACGTCTAGGCGTTTCAACAGCAGGTCTCAGGTTCGAGTGCTAAGGAGACACACTAACCCCACTAGTGGGTGGGTGCATCGTGCGAGTAACCAAGTGGGTGCGTTGCCCAGCTAATAGGGTGGGTGCGTTGCAAGACCAAAAGAAAAAGAAAAAGAAAAAGAAAAAAAGCCTCACCTACACACCCTTAATACGTACCACACATGTGCTAAGTTGGCAAGTTGCATGGGGCATCAAATCAACATAAAGTTCAGTCACTTCAAACACATTCCTAACTTAGCAGACGCTGGCTGAAGCTTCTTCTTTCTTTGAGTAATTTTAGAATTTTGATCTATAAAGGAAGGATGACAGCGACCATACATCTTCCCAGGGAAGTTCGGAGCCCAGTACTCAAGTTGGGCCACGCAACAACACCTCAGCAGAGCTATTTTCCAGGACAATGGCCTCTAGCATTTAAATAAAATATACAAACGTCATGCTGGCTTCTTTTAAGTGGTAAACAATCTGAACATGTCCTCAGCTCACAATCCGATCAAGAGTTCCATTAACATGCTTCTAACGTCATTAAACCCATCATCACAGCTTCAGATACAGTCCGTGTCTATTCCATCTCTTTAAGCTGGCTGAGCCCCATTGTCAAAGTTCAGTTTAACTACTCCATTCCGCGTTGGATTGGTGCCACATCACTGTCTGAAGCTTCCTGTTACAGTTAAAGAAGAACGAAACCAAATGCTTGTCGGAATGCCAGTCAGCAAGCCTTTGGAAGTGATGAATGCAGCTCTAGAGCCGAAAAGCCATGCATGTAACTCGGTCAACAAGCTGAGAGATGCTGAGATAAGGGGTACATTATGCTAGATACCTCCAGTGATAAAATGCTTGCTGGGTGCAACTTGAGAAACTGCAAGCCATACAATGTGAAAGCAAAAGGTACTCCCTCTAACAGATCGCTAGTCCTGCCTAAGTAATCATGGACACAAAACAGTCAGAAAATGAAACATGGAGTCTCTAGCATGAGACTTTTACAGACCTAAAAAAGAAGCTAAAATACCACCAGAGCCATACCTTGAAAGATATTACAACAGATCATGTTTGATACTTAGGCTGTGAATCAATCTCCAGTTCATTTGAATCCGGTTTCCAACACCTCTAATCCATAACAAAGGCCTCACGAGTTCAGAAAGATCTCAAAGTAGGCTCTGTCCATTCAATAGCATTGGAAATAGACAACTGCAAATAGTTTTCTTGTCGTCATTGTCGTCGTCGTCGTTGTTGTTTTGGAGTGTGGGGATGAAGATGTGACTTTGGAGCTTTATGTGATCGTTGTGTACCACTCAACCTGAAAGGGAAATTTTATAGGATATCTATAAGACCAGCCATGCTGTACGGGACAGAATGTTAACCAGCTAAGGAACAACATGTTCATAGGATGAGTGTAGCTGAAATGAAGATGTTGAGATGGATGCTTAGCTGAAATGAGGATGTTGAGATGGATAAGTGGCCAGACAAGGAAGGATAGAACTAGAAATGAATGCATTTGAAGGAACTTAGGAGTGGCACCAATAGGTAATAAGATGAGGGCAAGTAGACTCAGATGGTTTGGTCAGGTGCAACGAAGACCAAGAACCACATTGGTTAGGAGTGAGTTGGTACAAGTTGAAGCCTCTAAAAGGGTAAGGGGAAGGCCCAAAAGGATGTGGATGGAGGTAGTAAGAAAAGACTGATGACCTATGGTCTAATTAAAGGTATGGCCTTTGATAGAGTAAGAAAGGCCCACAGAACAGGATTCATGTAGCCGACCCCAATTAATTGGGATAAGGCTTTGATGACGACGACGATGATGGAGAATGAAATTCAGAAAAGTTTTCTTTATCCGTCAAAATAAAAAATGCATCTATATGCTTGCAGGTTTGCCTGGTGACTGCTCCTCGATTACCCTATTGAAATGTCTTGCTTCCCCTTTGGACTTCCGAGTGTACACATAATAGTTGGGCTTTGCTGGGTCAGACCATTTTTGATATGTGAGTGGTGTTAACCTGACCTCTCTGCCATGGCCCGGTTCCAAGAGCATGGGTAAAACTGGAAGGCTGATGTCTGGTGGGCAGCTGAAAGTAACAATTTTGCCAATCAACCATTTAAAAGACCACCCAAAATGCTGGAAGGCTAGGCTGATGATGACGATCAAAATAAAAATGCAGATAATCACCCCTACGACAAACCAATCACAATACGGAAAGCTGTGAAAGATAACAGTTGTAACAAGCTCAGTAATGTCATTTAGAATCCATGTACCATTGACATGACACATCATCGGAAACAGGCATCAAGTGTTGTAAGTCATGTATGCCCCAGAAAATCCAAATGTTGACAACTCCATACATACTGTAATACTGACAGAAATATTACTAATATTGGTTCATAAAACCATGAGATACCAGAAAATGCACCCTGATTGGTATATAAAAAAGAACTGATCGCCTACAGCCGGTTGCATGCTGCATGCAGCCCCATCTTTCCTTCCAACTTCACTTGTATGGGAAATCTGAGCCGTGCAAATAGGATTGCACATCGATTTAATCAATTCGATTTTGGATGAAATTGATCCCAAATTTTTGAATTTGAAATTGAAATTGAATTGATCTCAATTTTGAAATTTTGAATTGAAATTGAATTCACCCCAATTTTTCTAAGATTAATATAAGATTGAATTGATGGATTTTTCGATTCGATTTGAATTTCCACATACTATGCATTGAATATCATAATTATCAGAATTAATCTTGGATTTAATGAACAGTTCAAATCGATCAATTGAACTACCTGAGAGAACCAATGCAACTAGGAACACTATAACTTATAATGCCATGAGAGCACCAGAGCATTTCTCATTATATAACATTTTATCAAAATTGTGCAAGTAGAAATTGTATAATTACTAGATTGAATTTTCTTGATATCATTCTTCATAACTTCTTTAATCTCGATTATTATTATTATTATTATATTATTATTATTCATAACTTCTCATTATATAATGTTTTATCAAAATTGTGTAAGTAAAAATTGTATAATTACTAGACCGAATCTTCTTGATATCATTCTTCATACCATAGACACACGACAAACCAAGAAAAAAAGTCAATGAGGTAGAGGTGGGGACCACGGTCAGCGTCCTACTCATGTCACTCAGTCGTTGTTTCCAGGGTCCCAGCTAAGTGGCGCCCTCAGTGCGCACAGGTTTGCACGATGGGTTTGTGCGAACTTCTGGCACATGAAGTGGCCCCAAAATTTGGACCATCCATGTGGTGCGTCTCATGAAAACCCTAAGGCTGAGTTCTTGGCCTGATCCAAAGATCTGGTGGGCCATAAAAAGGTAAGAGGCAAATGTAGGTCTTAAGTGAAAAAAAATGTGAAAAGCTCTCTCTCTCTCTCTCTCTCTCTCCGTGTGTGTGTGTGTGTGTTCAATTCGATTCGATCAATCGATTCAATTTGATACAGAACAATCTGATTTTGATTCGATTCGATTCGATCGATAGGAATCAAAAATTGAAATTGATTTTTTTTTAAAATTGAATTGAATTGATCTTGGGGAACGATCCGATTCAATTCGATTTGTTCGATTCGATAAATTGATCATAAATTGAATTGTGTGCAGCCCTACATGCAAATGGTGTGCCCACCATAAAGATCACATGGTGCAAAAATCAGGCCAATAAACTCGGGCCAGCCTCACCATTGAAATCAATGGGCGGTAATGATCTGACTCAACATACAAGCGTGACCCAACTAATGAGTAAATTTCCGTCTATTCCATGACAGGTGTTCTTCATCTTGGATCTCACCGTTTGCAAGGGTCAGATTTCCAACACATGTGATATGTTCATGGGAAAGATGGGGCCGCACGCTGAGTCAGCATGCACCTGGCTGTAGGTGATCAATTCTCTATTAAAAAGAAAAGAAAAGGAAAAAAGAAGAAGAAAAGAACTCAACTATGTAATCGGAAAACTCAGTGAATCGCCTAAAAGCGCCAGAGATAGGGTCATGCTAAAGAGTAACTTTGTTTCTTTAAAGCCCACAATATTCGACGTTGTTCTAAAAAAACTTTACTCATGGAACTCAGCGAAAATGCTTATCCAAGTTTCTACTTCAGATTTTTAAAGCTTGACCTAGACAAATAGAAATACATTATACATGGAATGTAGTCCTAGCAATGAAATCAAACTAGAAGCAGGTAGATCCAAAAACATAAACATTCCGTTGACCAATTCCATCTCTAGTGCTTTAACAGGTCTCCAGGAACTCCAAATTCAGCAAGTACATTGAGGTAAAGTAAAAGGATTTTTTTTATTTTTTTTTATAGAATTGATCATTTCTTTATTAGAGAGGAGCCCAAGGCTCAAATTTACAAATTTACATTCTAGCTAGGATTGACCCATCATTTGGATTAAAATCCTTTAAACAAGAAATCCATATGATTACATGCGCTTTTGCCCTTTTGTATGTCCCCTTCCGATTCACTTGAGACTTCGAATTGCCGTGCATTCCTTTCCCTCCATTAACCCATATTGTCGCCATCATCATTAACTTCCACCACTTGACCTATTCTGTCTTTATGTCGCCCATGGACCATGCCAAAGGAAGCCTAAGATCAAACACGAGCATCAACCAAGGTGACCCAAAAAATGCTATAAATCCTTCTTGCACCTTTGAAGCAAAGGGGCAATGGATGAGTAAGTAGTCTACCATCTCTTCCTCTTTCATGCATAACACACAACAATTAGGAATGATCATCACACTTTTCTAAAGATTATCGATGGTTAGGATTTTGTTCCTTGCCACCAACCATTAAAAAAAATGCCACTTTGGGAGGGTGCTGCTAGACCAAACAAATGCTAGACTCCCACCCTCCTCACTCGAGAGAGGTTCTCCTTGTGAGTCATAGAAGGAGCGAACTAAGAAAACTCTTTGATGCAGGACGTCTTAATTATGATGCATGTTAATGAACACATATAATCCAGCGGAAATAAAAGACAATAATAATCTAAAAATTCAACATCAATCATCATAAACTAAGAAAACTACAAAGAGACATGTAATGGAACGGGCCATCATCACAACCACGAAGTAAGAAATTCAAATAATGCATAGGTTGGATCCGGCAAGGGATGGAACCTCCCGATCTTGCATGGTCATACCCAAATATCCAATGTGAATCACTAGTCCGAGAGATCAAGGATTTTCTCGGATTAGGGATTTAAAAATCTAAGAAATTGGGATTTTGATTCGATTATCAAATTTAGGATTCAAGGATTGGGGATAATGGAGATAAAGAGAGAAGGAAGAAGAACTTATCTTAGAGGAATCTTGGAGGGGCATAAGAAGCAAGGAGAAGAAGATGAAGTTCCAAGAGAGAGAGAGGAGGAAGAGGAGCCACTAAGCTTTTCTTAATCAATAATCAATAACTAATGAAAAATGTTTAGGGCAACACCCTTATAAAATTCGAAATTAGCATAATTACCAAAATACCCCTACTAACAAAATTTCAAAAAAAGACATTCATATGAAAAAACGTGCACACACTGACTCAAAACTCAAATGAGTAAAAGTGCATATAATAAATGCAAATTTAAGATGCGCGATGGCCTCCGATGATGGCACCATGAAAGTGGGCCATGACGAACCAACGGTTCAATTACATCATCACCGCGATCCAACGGTCCGATCATCTCCTCCAAGCAACTTACACGTCTTCCCAAGGTGGGGTCTTCTCAAATGTCTCGGACTACATGTGTAAGGTCTTCAATGCTTATCAAGTGGTCACGAACGATCTAGGCCTGTCATCATCGAGCCATAAAGATATAGATGTCATTCGTCTCCTACACAGATAAACCCTAAAGGGCCCGATGTCCACATCATTCTCCTCGTCTGAAAAGGACTCCGATGATTTAAAACTCTTGTGGCGCTCTAGCAAATCCGGATCAATGTTCTGTAACTCCACTTCAGCAAACCACGTAGATTCTGACGATGGCCTATTCTTCCATTTGACAAGATACCTTTGGAAACCTCCTCCTCTCGTGGAAGCTATTTCATCATCCACAACTTCCTCAATTTCCTTTTTGCGATCAATAGGTGGGGGAGGGGGTGTAGTGGGTTGTGAAGCAAAATCATAAAATGGCCACGAAAGGGAAGAATGACCAGTGGTAGGATTAGGGGAATGGACTAGATTTTCTATATTAATCGTTGGATTAATGCTCATTTCAAGTGGGAGGTCTGTCCTATACGTGTTGGACCCAATTCTTTGCAATACTTTGAATGGTCTAGCACTACACTGCTTGTAATTTCTTGGCGGTGCCCTGTGAGAACCGCTCTGGCTTTATCCTGACCATTTCATAGTCTCGTTCCTGAAAGTCTTGAGATCTACGATGAGAGTCAGCTGAATATTTATAATTGTTATTGCTTCTATTAATCTGCCGTCTAATATATGTATGCAATTTATGAATGTGTCGTGCAAATGCATTGGCCGACTCTGAAGACCTTTGGGTGACAGACATGGGTGAAACTAAAGGATGCTCTAAAAAAGCAACGGACTGGAAATAAGCAAACCTATGGAAATAAACAATCCTATAATCCAGAACTTGAAAAACTAAAACAAAAGGACACTTCTCATGGGTGACACATAATTTCTCATTATAAGTATTATAAACAAGGATGATGTTCAAGTACCCCAACACTTGAGAACACACACTATTAATACCAAATCTTGAGCAGATCTTGGCATCAGCCATTATGTCCAAAATATCATCAAGATACGGGATAAGGGCTCTAACCATCATATCCACCGTGAAGTGAATACGTCGCAAGGTGACGTGACACTTGATTGAAGCTTTGTGGATGGCCAAGATATGCCCACAAGTGTGCCATATGCCATTGTTTTTTTAATGTGAAAGGGCAGGCATGGCACACAAAATAAAACTCCAACTCAAACTTTCCTTATTGAATTCTTCCCCGAGAAGTTTATCAAATTGACGCTGCATTTCTGTATTTTCTGCGGGGTTCACCTGGTATGGAGGAAAGCTTGACAGGATCGTCCGAGGGACAAGATCGATTGTGTGCTGAATGTCCCATTTGGGTGAAAATTTATTCCATAAATCATCTGGGGGCATGTGGGTGTCCACCATAATATCCTCACTAACCTCTTCTTCAATTTCATTTGTGGTCACCGCGGTAAGAGACGTAGATTGGGAAACTGTATCAATCAAATCACACATGACACTTGGAAGTGGTGCAGTCTCAAAACTTTTCGACCTTTTCATCACTAGCACACACTTCTGCATCATCAAAGATGATGAGTGATGCCTCAATTTCTTCCATTTCCTCATTACTGACGTTAGGCACGTACTCTTCCACTTTATAAACAACCTGATTGAACTCTTCCAACTGGCCATTCACCAAGGTATTATCTCGCTTCCAAGGAAATATAATTGGTGTTAAACACTCAAATTGTTCATAAGCCGATATTTCCTTAATGATGTGTTGGACCACTTTACAAGGAGGGGACCATATTGGTTCTGTGTTTGGACAGGAAGGTGGGGCAACTCTCTTCTGAGCCAAGGGCTTTTGACGATAAGAGATGTGACGATATTTTTATTTCAAACGCCCTTTCATCTCATCCCAATGTGAGATCAGGCTCTCCTAACTCTATCAATTCGTCGCTCTAAATTTGTCTAAAACAACTTGGCTTAGCCCTCCAATTTTCACTTGGTAAACCTCACTCAACTATAATTCGACATATCATACCAATAAAAAAAATAGTCCAAGTCTTCAAGCCAATTAAGGAATGTTTGTGGGTCCATATGACCATTAAAGTAGGCCAACTCATTAGAGTTCGGCTTTCCATTGGGTCTCGACGGCCATACGACAACACTTAATGGCCCTAAAGATCTCAAACGCCTATACTCCATTCACTACGGGGAGACTCTACGGACTGGGTAACTCACAATATGAATGCGATGAATTTAAACTACAACGAATTGACACTAATTAATTCTAGATGATGCGACTCAAATTTGGAAAATTTCCAAATTAGGAAACTTTCTAAAATTGGAAACTTTCTAAATCTGGAAATTCTCCAAATTAGGAAACTTTCTAAAATTGGAAACTTCCTAAATCTGGAAATGTCCTAAAACAGACCTAAAATTAAAACCATAATTTGATAACTCGATCTAAACATAACCATGCAATCCTTAATCTCTAATACCAAATTTGATGCAGGACGCCCTAATTATGATGCATACTTATGAACACATATAATCCAATGGAAATAAAAGACAATAATAATCTAAAAATTCAACATCAACCATCATATATTAAGAAAACCACAAAGAGACATGCAATAGAATGGGCCATCATCACAACCACAAAGTAATAAATTCAAACAATGCATAGGTTGGATCTGGCGAGAGATGGAACCTCTCGATTTTGCATGGTCATACCTAGGTCTGGAAAAATTCCACACGACCCGTTAACCCGCACGAAACCTGCACGAAAAAACCAGTGTTCGGGTCTAGCCTTATCGTGTCGGGTCACTAACGGGTTGGCCCGTTAAGAACCGTTAACATAACGAGTCAGGTCAGTGTTTCACCCCCGAACCCGTTTAACCCGTTAACATAATGGTCTAACTCACAAAACCATGGCCCACTTATGAACCTTGACACTCCATCATATGCAATATTGAAATGTACAAGTGATTCCTCCTCATCTCACGAATGAATCCTATTGTTTTCGGTGATAGAATGGGCCCACTAGGTGGACCACAACTCTATGTTGGGTTAGACTGTCAGTTGTCCTCATTAACGGTGTGGCCATCTGATGAGTAGACTGGCCTAACGGGTTAAATGGGTCGGGTTACGGGTAACTCGTTAAATTAATGAATGGGTTTGGGTTTCTAAATTTTGATCCGTTAGTTAACGGGCCGGGTTTGGGTGAGCAAATTTTTGACACGACACGACATGAACATGGTTCAACACGACCCGTTGCTAGGCTTAGTCATACCCAAATATCCGATGTGAATCACTAGTCTGAGAGATCAAGGATTTTCTCGGATTAGGGATAAAAATTTGAGAAATTGGGCTTTTGATTCGATTCTCAAATTTAGGATTCAAGGATTGGTGATAATAGAGATAGAGAGAGAAGGAAGAAGAACTAACTTTAGAGGAATGTTGGAGGGGCATAAGAAGCAAGGGGAAGAAGAGGATTGGAGAAGAAGATGAAGTTCCAAGAGAGAGAAGGGAGGAAGAGGAGCCACCAAGCTTTTCTTAATCAATAATCAATAACTAATGAAAAAGGTTTAGGGCAACACCCTTATAAAATTCGAAATCAGCATAATTACCAAAATACCCCTACTAACAAAATTTCAAAAAAAGATATTCACATGAAAAAACGTGCACACACTGACCCAAAACTCAAATAAGTAAAAATGCATATAATAAACGCAAATTTAAGATGCCCGATGGCCTCCGATGATGGCACGATGAAAGTGGGCCACGACAAACCAACGGTCCGATCACATCATCATCGCGATTCAATGGTCCGATCATCTCCTCCAAGCAACTTACACATGTCTTCCTAAGGTGGGGTCTTCTCAAATATCTCGAATTACATGTGTAAGGTCTTCGATGCTCCTCAAGTGGTCACGAATAATCCAGGCCCGTCATCATCGAGCCATAAAGATATAGGTGTCACTCGCATCCTACACTGATAACCCTAAAGGGCCCGATGTCCGCATCACTCTTGATCTCTCCAATGACTACACCATCGTGTCTTTCACACCCGGTCACCATTTGAGACGATGAAGCATATCTAGAAGCTGTGAATACTCTCCTCCACTTCAACATTCGACAAATTCCTATGGCACAATGGGGTCCACGACACGAAGCCACGTGAAAAGGATGTGCAAGTGACTATTGTCACTTCTAGGTCTTTAGCTATTCTAGCTATTAGTGGAAACTCCATGCCTAAGAAGGCCCCTATCTAGATATCTCTCCAAAATCGAATCCCATTCCCATCTCCCCATGAAGTGGATGCTTGCCTTGAACTTGTCCATCACCAATGAGACTCCCTTTGATGCAGGACAATTAACCACTTGTGCTAAAAGCTTAACTGGTAGAGCGTGATGAATCAATCCCTTTATCTCATAGCCCAAGCTAGGCTCTCGGCTGAACCCTCTTTCATGGGCCCACTCGTTTCACATGAGCCATTCAAATCCACGGACCGCCTACCCCGAGTGTGCCGCCGCATCCACAGGTTGCCCCACTCAAGCACGGTGTGAAAATGCCCCGCATTAATCACCCTCGGTGAGGAGTCTCGAACATGAGACCAACCTGGCTCTAATACCAATTTGATGTAGGACAATTAACCACTTGCTCTAAAAGCTTGAATTGGTAGAGTGTGGCGAATTGGTACCTTCCTTTCCATCTCGACAACTCCCTCCCTAACCTTTCCATGACCTTGTACCATAAGTGCTTTGTTGGTTTACCCACACACAAAGGAAGACCAAGGTCCATGGATGGGAGATTACCAGCCTCACACCCGAAGACTCTTGCCAGAGCCTCTACTTCATTATCTTAAGTGTGCACTCGAACAACTCGCTTTTTGCTATATTAACCTTATAAGGTTCAAGGGTTCGGGTCCCTGCCTCATTGGCAGACTCTGCGGAGTTTCAACAAGGGGTCTTGGTCTCGAAACCCATTAGTGGTGAAAATCCACGCTGCTGACAGCACCAGTGGGTGCGTTGCATGACTGACCAAAAAAAAAAAAAAACCTTGTAAGGCTCAAGATCACCTTGAAACATCTCACCAGCCTTTTTAAATTATCCACCATATTGGAGTTTGCCTTACAAAATAGTCTATTGTCATCCGGATATTGAAGAAGGGTGATTGGTGGCACTCTACCTCCCACTTTGAAGACTCTGATTAACCCCACTTCATGGCCTTTGTCCAACATCTTGCTCGATGTTTCCATCACTACTACAAACAAAAATAGAGAGAGCAGGTCACCTTGTCTTAAGCCTCTTGACGCCCTGAAAAAGTCTTTTGGAGATTCATTTACTAACACCAAAAACCTTGAAGAGCTTACACATTCTTTAATCCAACTAACTCCTTTTTTACCCACAACTCGGCCTTCCCAGCATATAAAAATTCCCAATCTACATGGTCAATAACTTTTTCAATATCCAACTTGCGGCTAGCTCCTCTCTTCCATTCTTTACGGCTTGAGTCTAGACATTCATGAGCAATGAGGGCACTGTCGGGTATTTGTCTTCCCCAAACAAATGATCCTCGAGATTCCAATATGGCCTCATGCAGAACTGCTCGAAATTGTGTGGTGAGAATCTTCGCTAGTATTTTGTACGGCCCTCTTATCAAGATAATTGAGCGATAGTCTTGAAGACTCGTCACCCCTTCATCGGGATAAGAGCAATAAATGGGGCCCCTAGCTCCACAAGAAAGGCGATATCTCCTCCAAAATTCAAAAAGAAAATTAAATGGGTCCTCTAGTCATACTCTATTTGATACATGTGTGATCTGTGGGTGCCCATCTTAATTGGATACCTTTTGGTGCCCAATTTGTGACCCTATCCGATGGCTCAAATGGCCCTGCCTCACTATAAATAGTATATAAAGATATCCGAAAATGAGAAGAAAATAGATAAAGAATTTTTCCTGGTGGCAGTATTGATGGCTAGCAGACACATCCATCAGACAATAATTTGTAGGAACTTGGGATCATCCGATCGAAGAAAGCATTTACAACTGCCAACATAAAATAAACTTTACTATTAACAGACACATGGGTATGAAAGGAGAACAAGAAACGTACCAGGTTTCCCTTACTGGACCGATTGTATGTGCTCCTCATCAATCTTTCCTACAGCCTCAAGTATCGATGAGTAGGTGATGAGGTCATATTCAAATCCATTTAGGCTCATCTCTTTCATCAGCTTGGCAGCCTCTTCAAACATACCAGCACGGCTGAGAGCACCGAGAACTGTGTTATAAGAGACGGCATCTGGTTTAATCTTCAAGTGCTTCATTTTTGAGAGCATCTCCATGGCTCGTATTGGGCCACTCACCCTTGCAAATCCGTTCAAGATAATGTTATGGGAATTTATATCCGGGGCACATCCCTGCTCTTGCATTGCTCGAAGCAGGGAATGAGCTTCATCTATCATTCCAGCTCTCACCATCCCAGACATGAGAGCGTTGTAAGCATAGACATCTGGATTGCACCCGAGTTTCTTCATTTCATCAAAAAGATCCATAGCATCACTAAGACGCCCACATTTTCCAAAATGTCTTATCATCACGGCATATACCCGAGAACTTGAAGATCCACAGTTTTCTTTTAGTTCCTGAAATAATTCATTTGCAGCTTCATAACGTTTTGCTTTTCCAAGAGCATCAATTAGGCTGCAGTAGGCAGCTGGGCAAGGAGGAAACCCCTTCTCATCCATCTCCTCAAGCAGCACCAATGCTTTCTCCACTCTATTGGTCTTGCAAAAACCATCAATGAGAATGGAGTAAGTATATGCACTTGGAACAATACCATTTTCTTTCATTTTCTCAAACCAGCGAGCTGCCTCTGACGCATGAGATTTTGACTCGAAGAGAGCTTTGATTACACTGTTATATGTCACCACATTAGGCATGCATTGCAGAGATCCCATTTCCTCAAACAGCATGAGGGCATCACCCAAGCGACCTGCCTTTCCTAAAACGTTGATTAAATTGTTCAGAAGCACAACATCTGGTTTACAGCCTTCCTTTCGCATATCAAGAAAGATTCCATAAGCCTCTTCAACTCTTCCAGCCTTACCGAGCCCTTTTATCAACTCTGTGTACGTAAAAACACTTGGGGTACATCGCTTATCTTTCATTTCGTGAAACAAACCCAATGCCTTCTCGATCTTTCCTGACTCGAAAAATATACCCATCAAAGTGGTATAGATCTTCGCCGTTGGTTGCATCCCATTTTCCTCCATCTCTTCAAATAGCCTCACGGCAGAATCTTCACGACCCAGTTTCCCGAATGCCACAATTAGTGCGCTGTAGGTTATGGTGTCAGGGAAGCAGTTGCTTTCATTGCACATCTCATTATAAAGTTCATAGACCTTCTCATAATGACCCTCTTGCATCAACATCATTATCATGCAATTGTAAGTGTTTGCAGACGGTTTGCACTTTCGAGCCTTTATCTGGTAGAAGATTGAACATGCCTTATTCACCATCTTCGCCTTCCCTAAAACCCTAACAATATCCGATAATTCGGTAGAGCTGATGACGCACAGGCTACGAACCATGTCTTGAATCGTCTTCCACATCTGGCCCACCAATCCAGCTTCTTCAAGGCAATGGATCAAGGCCATGTAAGTGGTAGAATCGTGCTCAAAATTCTTCTTCTTTCCGGCCCACTTGAAGAACTGGATTTTCACACTAATTTCAACATCGACCTTCATGACCTCACGAACAAGTCGATGATCCACCTTCAACATCAGCACTTCCAAGGCCTTTTCCGCATCAGGACCCCACTTGAAAATCTTCAAGATTCTCATGAACCTTTCATCCAGTGCACGGATTGAGCGATTATTTCTTGAAAGCTTTGGATTTCCAGGCGACTTAGGGAGGTTGTCTTTGAGACTTGGAATTTGGAACATCCTTACAATTTCATTCTCTGCATAGTTCAGGACAATCAAAATTCAACAAGACCTCATAATAACACAAACCAATGCAAACAATCAAAAACCTCTTATGGAATAATATTAGCCTCTTGCTTAGAACTTTAAATTGTATTACAAAATGCTTAGCGCAAATTGCATGTGCCAGCCTTTAATACAGGTGGTTCCACCTTTCCCCAAACGAGATGGCCTGGATTGTCTGGATGACAAAAGTTTTTTTTTTCCCCCCAAAAATGATCTTGGAGATTGTGTAAACCTTACTCTCAAACTCTTCATTTAGACAGTAGTAATATTCTTCGTTTCTCTCTTTATCTTCTGATTCCTGCCTAATGTTCCAGGATGAAATCCTAGACGTGAGGAATAAAATAAAAAATCGATGGTTTTTCTTTGCTTGATATCTAGATTTTTCTTATGATTTCAACTGTTCTAATACATTTAATTTAGATAACAAGTGCTCTTATGATTTCACAGTTAAATCCCTCTTTCAATTCCTTCATTGCGTCCATCGTTCAAGGGAAGAGGCATCAACTGCTTATGCGTGGAAATATCAAGCCCCGCCTAAGTTTGCTGCGTTTGGATGGTTGCTTGGCAAGAACAAGGCTCTGACAGTTGACAATCTTCGCAAAAGGGGAATGATTCGCCTGAACGTTTGCTTATGCTGTATGGAAAATGAGGAAACGGCAGATCATCTCTTTGTCCACTGTAAATTTATCCGTCAGGTATGGACAGATATCTTGTTGCGGTTTGAAGTGATGTGATCCTTCCCCTCATCCACGGCTGACCTTCTAAAGGCTTGGCATGAAGTCAAATTGAGCAAACAGAAGACTGGTCTTTGGAGAATGGCTCTCCTCGCTGTTTGGTGGTCGGTTTGGGTGGAAAGAAATGGCAGATGTTTTAGAGCTGAAAGTCACATGGCGGAGGTGACCTCGCAAAGGGCCAGAATGCTAATTATAGAGTGGGCTGCTAGTGTGGATGCTTTTAAGGATTGCAATTTGCTTTTTCTTGGCGTTCAGCTGAATCGCGTTCTCAGCGATTCGTCTTGTTTGCCTTCTTGTTGTTTTTCTGGTTGAATAAATCTAAGTTATCTTTCAAAAAAACAAACAAGCACTAGACTGCCAGATGAATGATCTGGATCACCAGGAATGTGGGCCCTGCCTGTATATCCTAACCCAAACTGAAACATCACTACCAGCTCAGGCCTCCCACTGCATAATCCAACCAACAGAATGCTAGGGTTTTCTTGAACAGCCGAGAGGATTTTCATGGAATTTTCACAAAATTGCAAAATTCACAAAAAATGAGCCCCAAAAAGCCTCGTCTCTTGTTTTGTAGGATTAGGTTCTTCTTCTGAATTCAAAACGTAAATTAACGGAAAAAAAGAAGATAAAAATATGTATTTTTCATGTAGAATTAGAATTTTTTTATCAGTTCCTTAGGGGTCGTTTGGATGCTTGTAAATGGGGAAAGTTGTAAATGATTTACAGGGATATCATTTACACTCGGCGTTTGGATGACCTTTTTTGCCTGTAAATCATTTACAGGCTGTAAATGATTTACCCCCATTTCATTTACAGGCAAAGGGTGGGATATCATTTACAGGCTCTCCATTTACAGCCTAACAGCTATATTTTCAAAGATTGGACCTCCATTTACAGGACTTAAAACAATTTACAGCCTATCCAAACACAGACAATCATTTACCCATAAATCATTTGCAGCTTACAGCCAAACAGGACAGGCTGTAAATGGTTTACACCTGTAAATCATTTACCACTCGAACCATTTACAGGCATGCAAATGATCCCTTAACAACTCCCTGTAGAATTGTATTCTCCCTCAAAGTGAATCCTCCCAATAGAATATTCAAGGGCAAACGGAAACTAAAGAAAATCATCCCAATCTCTCTGTATTTCAAGCGGAAACAGCTCTCATTAGTCTCCGTCGTGATTTTTCAATCGAAATACAGAAATGATAAAAAAAAATTGGAATTCAACTCAAAGTACAAGAAAACCCAACCCGATATCATCATGAAATCAAGCTAGAAGCTTCGAATCATCCAAAATTTGATGAATTTCCCACTAGGCAGGCGATTTTCGTAGAAACAGAAGCGACCGCTCTGAAATTCATGCAAAAAAGAAGCAGATGAGAGAAATGCCTTTCACCTGTTTGTGGAAATCTCCCACAGAGATGAGGCGAAGATGAGAGCGCTCGCTTGAAAAGGCACGATCTCAGAACCATATTCCCAAAGCTTCGGAAACTAACAGCCTGTTTGGAATGTCTTCTGAAGATGGAAGACTATTTCCTTCCGCTGCATGCAGAGAGTCGACAGTGACAACAGCAAACCTTCGCTTCTGTTTCCTCAGATAGAATGGGAAGCGGATCGCCTGCAACCCGGTCGACTTCCGTAGTGACCGCAACAGTACCCAGCTCGGTACTGGTCGGTGCAGGAAAAGCTCTGTGGCCCACCATGATGTATGTGCCTTATCCACGCCGTCCACCCATTTTGCCAGCTTATTTTAGGGCATGATCCGAAAAAGTGAGGCATATCTAAATCTCTGGTGGACCACACCACGGGGAACAGTGGTGATTGAACGCCCACCATTGAAAACTTCCTATGGTCCACTGTAATGTTTATTTGCCATCCAACCTGTTTATTAGTTCACAAAGAACTGGATGAATGGAAAACACAAATATCAGCTTGATCCAAAACTTCTGAGGGCCTCAAGAAGATTTTTTTTATATTTTATGGTGGGCGTTCAATCACCACTTTTTTGCTGTGGCGTGGTTCACCTGAGATTTAGATCTACTTCATTTTTGGAATGGACCCCTGACATGAGCTGAAAAAACAGGTTTACGGTGTGGATATAAAACAGATACATCGAGGTAGGCCCACAGTCATGGATCGACCGAATCCGCGTTCATACCCAAGTGCTTAAGCTCCATGATCAGTCATGGTAACGCCTTAGTGGGTGTTACCCCTACCGTGTGGGATCTACCTTGATGTATGTTTTGTATATCCATGACATTCATCTGTTGTTACGCCTCCTAATTCTAGGAAGAAAATTTTTTATAAGAAGATACAAATCTCAGGTGGACCATACCAATAGAAAGAGTGATGAATAATCATTAAAAACATTTTGCGGGCCATAAAAGTTTTAGATCATGCTGATCTTTAAATTTTTCCGTCATCCAGAACTTCTAGACATTATGAAGAGCTTGGCATGCAAATAAACATTACCAAAACCTTACGAGGGGCTCTTTGGAATTTTTAATTGTGGACACTCAATAAGCACTGTTTCCAGTGGTGTGGTCCACTTGAGATTTTTATTAGCATAATTTTTGGAACCAACCTAAAATGAGTTGTAGAAACGGATGGACGGCATGGATATACAAAATACTATCCATGTGGGCCACACGGTAGGGGTAATACCCAATAAGCTGTTCCCGGGGTAACACCTAATTCGCTCCCCAAATAAAAGGGTGGCGAGGGTGCGTGCCACGCATCCTGCGAATCAAAGAAAGCCCGGGCAACAGAAAATCTTTGCTTCTGAAACGGATAACTGGAAAAACAAGAGCGGAGGAGCCCAGCTCTCTCTGTCTCTCTCTCGTTCTAGGGTTTCTGAGAAACGTCTCTGTCTCTCTATATATAAATATCAGCAATGCTCGGTGGATCTTTCTCCATCGTATTCTCTTCTTCTTCTTCCTTCCCTTCCATTTCCAACGCAGACTCTCCAATTTCATCGTCTTCTCCTTCCAAAACCAGATGCTTCAATCCCTCCCTTGGAAATCCTAAATCTCCCAAACTCCTTTCTCCTTTTCCTCTCCGTACATCTGTCCGCTCTTCGAAGACTGGAGCTCTATCTATCGACGATGGCAGTCCTGACCAGTTCCTCGACAACAATTCGATCGCAGATTTCATGAGATTCCAAGCGAAAAACGCTGATACCAGCCATGGAGAGTTGCAAACGGCCTGTCGTGAGCTACCGGAAGCGGTTCCCATGGTCCCTGCTCCATCCTTTCCTTCAGGTACTGCCCCGAATTCTCAGCCATTGATTTTTCTTCCAGTTCTCAAGAATTGATTGTGATTAGTTTGGGATTCTGTTTCTGCAGGTCGATTTGGTTTCAACGATTCATATTGCAGATAAAGAGTATGTTTATGTACTTATCCAAAATTTGGAATTTTAATGGTTTGATTCTTCTTTCTTAGGTTGTGTTTAGATGCACAAGTGAATTAAATTGTGAACATCAGTTCTAGTCAAGATAAAATGACATAGTAACCCTAATTAGGAAGTAGCCCTCAAATTGCAGCCTTCAACATCCAACTTCAAAGCAATTTGGAGCCCAGTCCTCAATTTTTATTTTTTTTTTAATTTCCCCTTTAGTAGATTGTAGGGATTACGACACGTGTGTTGAATGAAGGGAAGGAGAGATGGGATTTGGTAGAGAGGTCGGGAAGGAAAAGGGTGCCATGTGGGGAGTGCTTGCAAAACACAGAGAGAGAAAAGATGGGGCCTACTCACAGGTTGCAGTCTACTCGCATATAGGGATTAACTGGGTAAAGTTTTGGCCATCAAGGGGCTTTTTATGGGACCCATAGGTTGCCAAGTAGCCAATGCCCTCCAAATTACCAAATACCCTTATCATTAATTAATAAGCCTGACCACATCCTTTAAATATTCAAAGCTCGGCAACCTTAGGGGTTGTTTGGTAGCATGGATTTAAAATTCTGTGGAATCCAGTGGATTTTGAGGCCAGTGGAATTAAGAGGATTTTGCAAATCATCTTTGAGGTGGGAATGCAAAAAGAGCTCTTTTGAGGAAATTTGGAGAAATCCAGATCCTTCAAAATCCTTGCTACCAAACGACTAAAAAAACTGCCTTGCAAAAAACAAGGGGGGGACCCAAAAAACTGAAATCCCCACAAATCCCTCAGAATCCACGCTGCCAAACGACTCCTTAGAAAACTAATTGTGTGGGTAAGATTGTCTTCTACTACTTGTGTTATATATAGCAGATATAACTGCAATTCAAATCAATAGTGCGTCCAAACACAACCCTAGTGTTGAGAATTTCGAAATTAATATCAAAGTCAGTTAGGACTGTATCATAAAATCACTTGTATGTATTTTATTGGGTGGATAATATGTATTTATCTGTTGGAAATTATATCACAAAATGACCTTGAGATGATCAGCTTACTGAAACTTCAACTCTATGGATTTCATTTAGAATCATGCCTCTGCAGGGTTCTTCAAGAATACTAAGAAAACGCAGAGAAATATCCCAAACCACAATTCATCACATTTAACAATAAAAAATGTGCCAATGGATATTTTTCAAGAACCCTAACTGCTAACCTAGGCTGGGACTTGGAAACTATGTCTGAAATTATTTCCAGACAATGCACTCGTAGTTGCTAGAAATTTGAAATTAATGTAAAGGTCATAATTTGATGACCTATGGTCTAACTGAAGGTATGGCCCTTGATAGATGGAATGGCGGAACAGGATACATGTTAAGGCTTAGATGATGTCATAATTTAAAGATTGAAAAAAGTGGGTAGCTCAAAATTTACGGTCTCCAGTTTTGTTTTCTTGATTTTCTAGCTCCCTCTCTGATTTAATTTGGGTTTTGTAACTCATGAACATGTAGTTTGGAATAATAGAAATTCAATGTTCAGGTACTTTGCAACTCTTCAGAAGGAACTTGAACCCTATGACTGTGTCCTTTATGAGATGGTGGCCAGCAGGGAGAGTTTAGAGAATAGGAGAAATCCAGCTTCTACCAAGAAGCTAAAGGGTTCACGTAGTCGGGGCTTCAATATTCTTGGATGTATTCAGCGACAGATGGCTCGAATTCTTATGCTGGACTTCCAACTAGATTGTCTTGATTACCAGGCTGAGAATTGGTATCATGCAGACCTTGATTATGAGACCTTCAAGTCACTTCAGGTACTTTTCTTATTTTTCAGTGTTCTTTCCTTTTGGTTTTTCTGTTTGTGAAGGTAGTCAATAATGGTAATGGTGGCCATAACCACCAGTCTTATGGTTACAATATGAGCCGTTCTGTAATGGCCGTTACGGAAATGTGAAGGTCTTTTTTTTTTCAAGGAAAAAAATGTATCGGCCCTGTATTAGCCCCATATCAGCCTGTTATGGGCCTGTATTGGTCAATTATAGCAACGTTGTCAAAATCGTTATCGTATCGCAAATCGTAGTAGGGGTTGAATTGTATCGGATCGCAAATCGTATCGTAAATCGTAAGATTTTTTTAAAATTTTGAAAAAAGATGAAAAATATAAATAAATCAGTTAAAAACTCATCTATCTTCCTTTTTCCATCAATGTGCACCAAGTAATACTATGCCATAATAGTGTTAAAGGATTCTTATTCCTTCATTTTATTTTGTCTTCTATGAAATTTCCCTTTAAAAAACATACAAGGGTCCTTTAATAATTTATGTTCTTGTTACCTTTCTTGAATGTAGAATCACGGTGGAAAAGCAACCTTTGATACTATAGACTGACAAAAGAAGATATTTTGATTTCTAAACATTTCATAATACATATTAGTCGTGTTGATCGTAACCATCTATAAAAACATTATAGGTAGTTCATACATCAATTTGGTGTTTCGACCAATTAAGAAATAAGAAATCACAAAAAAAAAAAGCTTCATGATTTAATGTTGAAGAGAATATATACCATTTAATCTCTTATAAAGAACAAATAAAAATATGTTACCTTCTCTAAAAAATTCTTAAAGCCCCCCACGAATTTAAAAACATAAAATGAAAGCCAAGTGAAGCTTAAAGTAGAAGAGAACAAGTATAAATTGAATCGTAAATCGGGATTTGAATCGTAAATCGTAGGATTCATATAAAAAGAGATTCAGGGTTGGGATTCAAATCGTTTTGGTTAAGATTCGACGAAAATCGTATATCATAAATCGTAGGATTTTAACAACACTGAATTATAGCCCCATATCGGGCTGTAAAGGGCCCCACGATGGCCACTACAGGCCTTTTACGGGTCGTCTTTTTATTTATTTTTTCAAATCGGGTGTTACGGCCCTGTAATATGTAACAGGCACCACCGTTACTGTTACCTAACAGCCATTTTGGCTGTAACGTAACCATTTTTTGAATTACCATGGCGAATACTCTTAAGGGAGCTGCCTTTATTAACTTATTTTTGGAGTTCCAAAATTGGTCGGCTACTTAATTCTTGGAATACAAACAGTTCCTAACCATGCTGTTGGTCCTTTTCATGGTTAATTGAGAATCAAGTCTTTATCCAGAGAGCAGATAATGTAGAGACAAAGATCAAGTTGTGAAGTTCTTTTGCATCCAGCATGTAATGCTTATCTGGTTTTTTGTTTGTTTTGTTGCTGCTTTAATATTCTTGGTATTTTTGCCGGCATAAAGTTATCAGAGCATGACCATTTTGCATACAAGGGTCATTTTTCCTGTTCCTCACCTTAAATTGGAGAACATGATTTTCATAACACTGCTCTCTCATTCCTTTCAGCTCGAAAGAGGTGAGAGCTTTTTTACATTTGCAAGAGACATGACTCTTAGATCTACAAAAGCCATGGTGCTACCGGCTTCTATCCCAGAAGATCTTGGGCCTTGGAAGTCCAAACTTCTGTGGGCTTCCCGAGTGCTACCGATGCCTCTCGTCGGCCTTCTCATCATAGGAAGTGTCTGCGCAGAGGAGGAAAATCAGGCATCTGAATATCCAGAGCTAGAGGCGTTGTCCAGACTTGATTTTGGTGCTGCAATGAAGGTCTTTTTGGCAAAAAGGCTAACCTCTGAGTAAGTAAAACCTGACTCTTCCTATATGGGTATCTTATCTACAAGCAAACTATTAAATATCAAAAACTTGCTGGTTGACTCAGAATTCAGCTAATCTGAGTTGGTGTTGTCACTTGTCAGCTTGACGAATGGTTTAAAGTTTTGTCCAGTGTAGTTGGGTTTCATTGTACAGGTTTGGTCAATGATGAAAAGAGTCATTGCACCGATACGTGACCAAAACTGGAACTGACCAAGTTGGAATGAGTCGGGCTGAGTCGTACAGGTTTTGGTCCCAAGGCAAGTCATTTTTCAAAACTGCTGATTAAATCCGTGGCTCCAAGTACTCAATTCCAACGCTTGATTCCACAATAATTGGCACGAATGAATGACTTCTGGACCGGAGCTAAATTAAACATGGAAATCAATGGTAGATCTTTTCCCTAGTTGAGTCCAGTTTTGGACATCAAGTAGACAAGTACAATAATAGATTAGTAGTTGTTGATTCGTTCAATTAGTTTGGAATGGTTCATTAACCAATTTTGATTTTTACGTTTTTGCTAATTTGAAGCTTGGAAAACTGGAACTTTTGATGTCTTGGGTAGCCCAATGAGTTTTTAAGGTGCCAGGCGCACCAAAAGGTGGCCTCTGCTTGCACTAAAGGAAAGCGGTTGTGGCTATAGCTTTTATGTTTTTTGGTTGAGATAGTGTCTCCGTAGTACATATATTGTTTTCCTATATTATCATGAGTTGAAGACCTAGTCCCCTCTCTTCAATGAATATACTTTTAGTAACCATGAGATGGTAGTGCATGTTTGACTCAAAGTGGGAAGACCGAGGCTCAAGTCCCTCCAAGGTGTTGGTTTTGGTCCTGTCTGAAGCGATTATGTATCTTGCCAGAAAAAAGAAAAAGTAACCATAAGGTTGAGTTGTGATACTCATCATCTCGTTGTTATATACATTGTTTGCATTAAGCCATCAAAAAGTCCATAATGGGCTCAAGCTGCCCTTATCGTTTTCTGTTGACAACCCCATAGAAAATCATTGATTAATCTTACATCAACTATGTCAAATGCATATGTATGATATCAGATACAACCACTGTCTAGAAAACCCGACATGCTGCCTGGCATGTTCATGCAGTTATATGATAATGTCAAATGGAGGTTTGTTAGCCCCATGGGTGCCTCAACAGATGCCAGTTACAAATGAGCTGTGTATCAGGTGGGATCCGCCATGTAGATGAACAAATGCACATATGTACATGCGCACACACAGGGAGGGAGATCCTAACCATCCAATTAATGGCTGATATTTTGGTTTTCCATCATCAGAGATTTGGATGGTCTGGATTGCCATTCAACTATTGCATGTGTATGTTTGAAGAGTCACCACCATTTTTTAGATTTTGTGGAACTGAAGTAGGAATTTAGCCCGTTACTATATAGACATGAGGGTCTGCAATCCACATCCACATTGGCCACACATACTAACCTGGCAGATGTGGGACATCTGAGGCATTGGTCAGCCATCAGGTGGGGCCATACATTTATGAAAAAAGATTTGGATGATTAAAACAAAATTGCGAACCATTCATATACAATATATCCTTGTGGCCCTGCTTGATGATGGGACTGGCCTGATATTTGGGTGAGTTTATCTACAGGTGGACTCAACTGTGTAGGTTAGCTGGCTGAAAAATCAGGCTACTATGGATGGACAGAAAAACAAGTAACTTGCTAAGCATCCACAGATGACATGCCCATGTGCCCTGCCTGATGACAGGACCAGCCTGATATTTGGGCCAGGTCATCTACTAGGTGGGGCCCAGGTACATGGCTTAGAAGTCCACACTGTCTGGGATGGCACTTGTGGCTTTGTTTAGGGTTAAGCATAACTCTATAAATATTCATATATCATTGAACATTTTAATATTAAATATCTACTAATTCATAAAAGCATGTGATACAAATAGTTCAATCTAGCTTTTAAAGAAAGAAGGCTATATCTGTATCAGCAGTCTGGAAACAACCTAATGATTTCTTTCCTAATCTCTGCCAACTTGCATCAACATGCACGACTACTCTGAAACATTTGGCGAAGTGATCAAAGTTATTCCTTTGAAGGTTCACGCAGGTGACGGCAGCCATTGAGGAGAGATCGGTCATCATCGGGGAAAGGAACAGAGTTGCAACAGAAGCACTGCAACAGGCTATTGCTGATGGGCACAACAGAATCGCGGTGTTGTACGGGGGTGGACACATGCCGGACTTGGGTAGGCGGTTACGCGAGGAACTAGACCTGGTCCCCTCCCAGGTGCAGTGGATAACGGCTTGGTCGATAAGGAACCGGAAGCTTGAGATCAAGTCCCTGCCATTTCTGAAAACGCTGGCCAAGCTTTCAGGGTGGCCATTGAACAGGTACCAGACTCTGGCATTGCTCATCTTCTCTTCCGTGCTTGCAGTGGATCTATGGTTCTGGGAGCTTTTCTTTGGCACAGTGGTGAACTGGACTACTTGGGCTGCTTCTGAAGTGGGCCAATTTGCCGAGAATGGGTGGTTCATGTGATCTCAAGTATTGCGCAAGCATGTAGCATTTTACAGTTATTGGATATTTATTATCTTCACATTCTTTCTTACAGAGGAGCTGAAAGCACACTGTATATATGTGTAAATACCTTCAAATTGCACCAGATAGCCTCCTATTGCATTTCAAAGATCTTCATATGCATGCAAAGGCACATAACATTTCTTCTTATCTGTTTGGTAGGAGGTGATGGTATCAAAGGTTTTTAGTAGGAAGTAGGCTAAGAGGACTGTGCATGGACCAGGACCAGTGTAGCACGCCCTTGCGTTCTATGCTGTTCATCAGATAAGTTGAGCAGTGAATGAGTTATTGTTAAAAATTCAGGCTGGTTGGCTTACTGGGTGGGCCACACTGATATAGGATGTCCAACTATTGGTCACCTTTTTGTCCTCCAGTATTTGATGCATGTATGTCCTGTATGATGAGCAGAGTCAACCCGATTTATTTATTTTTACTGGCCTGAACTCATTCATTGTGGGGCCTACCCGGTAAACGAAGTGGATCAATGACAGCCGTTACATTTGCCGTGACTGACTCTCAAGTGGGGGTGAGACCCACGTTGTGTAATTGTGTTGTATCTCCAGACATTGCCTGCTCAGCTAAGAAGTGGTCCGCATCTCCAGACATTCGCCTGTTCAGCCATTCGATTCTAGCTCGAAACTCTCGTGCCTGCACCATCCTGGTATTTAGCTTGAGAAGTGGTCCGCATTTGATAAGTGGGCTTCTCATGTGTGGCCCATTTGATAAGTGGTCAGCTTCTTGTTGGGCCAGATGAGGTTCATGGTATGTAAGCACCACCTGATAAGTGGCCTGGATCTGTAAACATGTTTGCCTCATTGATGACTGCGGTCTGCACTCTGCAGGGAGCTGAAATCTTCTCAATGGTGACACTACAAAAGATATACAGACAGGGACATGACAGAAAAATCATTTTGATCTGGATCACCTTATCAATTGCCGGAAGATGGATGATATAATCAAACTGACCTATGGATGGATGGTTATAATCAAGACTCAAGAGCAAGTAATAAGATACTCTGGCTGCATGTGACGCATCATATACAGGCGCTTAAAACTGGTATACACGTGGAATATGTTCAACTCAAATAAAACTGATTAAATTGTGGAAAACACTGATCTTTTGGACAATTATAGCCTTTGATTCGTCGACACCTTTTTTTTAATATATAAATAAAACCATTGGATTTTTTCATTTTGGACCGTCGAATGAATGTCCAGAAATGTAATAATTAGATGACCAAATAAAAGTAATTTTTGGTTCACAATACGTCTAAGAAGGTACCCATAGTTTGCACGGAGTATTTTGAATTACTCACATGCCACCAATACAATTTCTCAGTAATTTCTAACTGCCTGCGTATCATCCATCACACTCTGCCAGAGTATCAGAGTATTTCTCTATAATCAAAAGAGCAATGGTTGACATTCAAGTGGCCATGGTGGGGCCTAATCCAGACAAATGCAAAGGCCAATGTGGATAATAGAATTCTTTCATGCGTGGCCCACAAATCTGATTGTGGTTAAAATATCAGGCTGGGGCAGACTGGGGGCCACACGGCATAGATAAACATCGGGTTGTGGGACTGGGCAACACGTGTATACTTAGAAATTGCCTACATTCAGCATATTCGTGCCGTTCTCCCGATTACCCACACGTGCATCGTTTTCCAACCATAGCACGCCCACGCGATGGACGGTCCAGATATAGCACGCACAACCGACACGAGCGGCGAAAGGAGGACCGATTTGAATGTGTTCCACCTCAAGCAAGCCCAGTTGCGAGTTGCGACTCTTCCTCTAAACATTCTCACCGGGAAGATCCCTATTTTGCTTCAAGCAATAGCATTTTCGTCAGCCGCACCTCTCAATGATATGATGCTTCTACACCACCTCCCTCGCTTCTCCTCTCCTGTCTCAATCTCAGTCTCAATCTCCAGAACAGCAGCTACATCAAAACTTCCTATCTTCTTCTCTACTCTCTTCTCCAAACCCAATCCCAATCTGTCTCAAACCCCACTCATCTCAATACCACATTGTTCTTCTTCCATTTCATCGGTTTCCCAACACGCAGACATCGAAATTCCTCTCAATTCATTGATTTTGGAAGACACCCAAATCGAATTCCACCCCAATTCGCCGGTTCCGGAAGAGACCCAGATTGAAATCCCACTCGAAAAGCTATTTATTCCGCCGGAAGTCGACGTTTCAGCCGACAAGTCGGCGTTGAACAGAAGGGTGCTGAAGGGCTCCAACATAGTCCTGAGCCGGTATGCGAGGGATGCCCAAATATCGCAGGCGGATTTTGTGAAGAGCAGCAAGCGGACGGAGGACTGCCCGTCCGACGGGCTGCCTGAGTTCGCTCTCGTCGGGCGTTCCAATGTCGGGAAGTCATCGCTGCTCAACTCCCTCGTCAGGCGGAAGCGGCTTGCCCTCACATCCAAGAAGCCTGGTCACTCGCATGCTCTCTTTCACCTGCTCAGTTTCTTGATTTCTTTCTTTTTGATTTATTGCAGTTCTCTCTCATTGCTTCTACTTGTCGTGATTTCTCTGTTTATTGGATATTCTGATATTGGTTAATTTATTGAAATATCTCTCCATACATACCTATTTTGTTTGACCATTCTGTTGATGTTTTGGATTGGTTGTTTTTTTGCTTGGGCATTTTCGATTTTGTGCAACTGTACAGATGGGACCACTTTTCAGTAATCCAGGCCGTTCATCTGGGGGGCCCATTATGGATGGGCAATGCCCCAGGAATCTCCTCCGTAAGATAATCTTAAATATCTGATTAGTGCACTGAAAATGCATTGTTTAGCCAACAGACCACATTCAACAATAAAATAATAGTGCACTGATTTTGTGGTTGCGATATTCCAATGTGTGGGTGGGTGGGGTTGGATTTTTTGGGTGTGAGCCATTTTTCATGCCAGCTGAACGGACTGGTTCATGGAAAGGTGGGCCACTTCTAAGGTTTCTGCCTAAGCATAAAGTGTCATTTGGGACTATCAATCTGGTTCAGCCAATAGATCAGCCACCTCATCGATGGGTCAATGGCCAAATATCATATTGAATGGGCACCTCTAACCATTCTATGATTTTTATTTTTTATTTTATTGGTTCATGTGTCAGATTTTTTTAGACAGTCTAGAAATGAGTTATGGATTGATAGTTATGTACCTCTAATCCTACTTGAACAACTAGCATTAGGAGGGATCCGAGTTTAAACCAAGATTATATGGATTCCTTCAAGCATAGATCTCTAAGGTTGCTTCCGTAGACTTCCACCCCTTCACTGGGACCAAATGTATCGTACAAAGATCCAAATGTTATTGAATGCTTACTGAATTTAAGGTGGAAGAAGTTTGCCTGTTTACAGCAGGAAATCCGACTCTCTATTCTGCATCTACAGTTTGTGCACAACACTTTCGTTTTGTGCTGTGCAGTGGATGCTTGAATCTCAAATATAAACTAGATTATGAGATTTTCAAGGCTTGTTTCCAGGCTAAGGGTCAAATCTTGGGAAGAAATCTCTTGTGGGTGTCAGGTTGGACGGAATGATGGAGGCACACCTTGCATATACATTGGCCTTCCATTTGGAGAAAATGACAGATTGACCTCTATTTGTGATCTGGTGCTTGAGATGTTCAAGAGAAGATAGCTTTTCTAAAGTGCAACTTCTCTTGTTAGGCTGCATTACCTTCTAATTTTTATTGGTGTGTACTCTTAAATCTGATGAAGCTTATATGTATGAATTCACAAATGTACTGTTCCCAAAATTCAGAACCTTGTATCATTTTCACATGTAGTTAAACAAGAAAATAATGTCTTTGTACTCTTTCACCCAATTTTCAAGCATGTTGAATTTATAGACCACTAGCGGTCCTTTTGGATGTAACCATTGCATTTAATCCTTGAGTTTTGTAGTACAACTCCTATCTTCCCATTCTTCAGTAATTTCCTTTTAAAAATGACTAAAGAAGACTTCATCAATACTCGCAGGGAAGACCCAGTGTATCAATCATTTCCGGGTAAACGATAGTTGGTACCTTGTGGATTTGCCTGGATATGGGTAAGATCTCAAACACATTTTGTTCATAAATTGTATTCCTTAATGTTTGATGTTAGTCTGTGTTACTTGGAGGCTGGCGTCTTTCAGCAAATGTTTTTTTTATTCCACAAATCTTAAATATGTTTCTTCTTTGATTGTTCTTATTGTAACCTCACAAGGATTGAACTTAAACAAAATATGTTAGTGGCAATTTGGATTAGTTTAGCATAACTTTGTTTACAGTAGGGGTGGAAATGGGACAGGTTCATGTCTGTTCGAGCCTGACCCATTTACTAAACTGGGCTAAGAATTCCTGCCCGAACCCGACCTGCTTAAAAGTTCATCAAGTGCAAGCCTGACCAAACCCATTTAATTGTAATCAGGTCAGGCTTGACATACCCAACGGTTTTAATATGGGGCTGAAGGAATGCCCAGCTAGTGGATACATGCAAACATACGTACATCATGTGTATGTATCTATACTTATGTCTAGTAATTTGTTTTGGGTTTTGGGCCAGGTTGGATCGAGTTATCTTGCCCAGCCCATTGATAAGCTACACGGGCAGGTTCGGTTGTGTAGGATTCAACCCTAGCCCATTTACTTAAATGGGCCACATTTTCTAACCCAAGCTTGACCCATTTCCCATTTAGCTTGGCACAACCCACGCATCAAAAGCAGGTCAGTGGAGTTGAGCCACGGGCTGACCCAACCCATTGCCACCCCTAGTTACTGTTTGGTTCTCTCCAGGTTGTCTCAAAATGGAACATCATTATACAACTGAGTAATCGTAAACATTGCTGAAAATATTCATTTATTATATTATAATATTTGTCAGCATTCATTAGTAATTTTTTTAAATAATAATCCGTTTTTCCAAGAATATCCCTGCATCTCTACAATTCCTTTGATTTTCAGTTTCTTTTTTAGTTGCTTTTTTCTTTTGGCTTTTCGAAGAAAACAAGCTAATCATATCAGCATTGTTTATCGCCAACAAATTAAGCTGTAATTACTTACCAGCTTGCTGCCATTTAGTTACATTCAACAAACACTTAAACCGTGAGCTGAAGATGTGAGCAAGCAATGTGGCTTCCTCAAAAAAGCAGTGGCATTTTGTAAATCTCTGTTGCTTATATCATTGTATGCTCTACTTAGTTGAGGTTCTCTTGTTGAAGAGTGTCTTCCTAACCCCTAATTTGGATTTTGGACTTAGTTATTGTACGACCACTCTTACCATTTTCTTTGTTGCGCTAGCCCCTACTAGATACTAACACACATCATCAGAATGATTTCGATTGTCATTATGCCTTTCAATAGTACTTGTTTATTACCTTGGATGAAGTCTTACTAATTAATTTTATTGTTAAACACAATAGAATTTAAAAGTTTTGAAAAATCCAATTCTTAACTTTAACAGGATCTTCATCTAGATCAGCTCATGTTTCTCAAAAGAGGAAGAAAAATCTACTTCCTAATCATACTTGAAGTAGATCTGTTGATCGTTGTCGCTGCTGATCTCCTAACAGAAGGAGTCTCTCCAAATTTATCCCAGATAAGGAGATATCAAAGGCTTCCATCTCTATCTTGGTAGGGGCCTGATCAAACCAGGCCTGATCAACCAGAGTCGTCCATATGGCAGACCCTACATAGGCAAGTGTGTAAATGTGTGGACCTGAAGGCTTGTGGGTGTGGCCCCACTAGTTCTCCCTCACTCACTCATTCTCCCTTTGGTGCTCTAGAGGTGATGTCTTGGGGGGTGTAGGCATCAAAGTTCTCTCCCTCTCCTCTCCTCTCCCTCTAAGATAGGATCTTATATGAGGAGTGGCTAGTGTTTTAGGAGGAGCACACCATATGGTGCTCTGCCACCCTATAGACACTTGTGTACTCTAAAGTGAATGATGTTTGTTTACCTTCCTAATCCATGCACCCCAACCATCCAAATCCCTCCATTATCCTTGGTCACCATCTCTAGGCAATTCCCATGCGCCCCACCCCCCAAGTTATGTATCAAATCAGATCTCAACCATTGGATGTCCATCAAGCATGATTTAAATCAAATCAACAATTAAAAATAAAAATTAACGGTTTAAAAATCATGATTAACCAATTAGACACCTCAGAGATGCTAGCCTGGCTTTTAGACACTTAATGGACGGTTCACACCCTTAAGATCAACTACCTATTCATGTCCTAGGCAGACCAAGTGAATCTCATATTGAATTGTGTGTACTTTGAAGACCCTTATGAAGATACCAAGTTACACCCACTTTCAATGATGATGTCGTAGGTGTGTAGGGAAAGCCAAAGCATGATCAATTAGAGCTTCTCTGTCCACACATCCTCAAGTCATGAGGATTTGATGGACTTGGTGTAGCCACGAGCGTATTCAAGTATGTGCATGATGGGTCTCCCGGGCTTAATACTTGCAAGCAATCCTTGCCAATGCAAGTGACCAAAGGCTCCATACAAAGAATCAACCAAGGCACACTTAAACACTCATGTAGGGTAGGGAAGAAGGGAAATTGACACCAAGTCGGCCTCGAGGGGCAGAGACTGTCATCCTTACACCAATCTAGCCCCCTTGCATGAGATGACCATCCAATCATATCACAGGCATGCTTAGGAACTTGTATGGTCAGGGCAATGAGATCCCATGGACCACAACTCTTCTTTAGCTACCAAGTCAGTTTGTCAAATCTCAAGTGCCCAAGAGTATCAGAGGCTATACCTCTCGAACCCACATAAACATGTTCCATAAGAATCAACTCAAAAAATGCATCATGTCATTAATTGAGGTCTAATAACATTGGTTTTTCCTGGGCACAACTCCAACGTTTGCTATTGCTGAATGCCATGCATATGGCAATGTTGGAAATTAATACTTCAAGTAGGGGTGACAATGGGGCAGCCCTGGCCTGGCCCTAGTCGCCTTAGGCCCAGCCCTAATTAGGCTAAAAAGGCCCGGACCATAGCCCTAGCCCAAATCAGACTGAAAGGCCCTAGCCTTGGCCTAGGTCTACAGGGCCAGGTTGGGCCAAGGCTAGTCTGCGAGGAAAAGAATTAAATGATGCAAAGTTTGAAACATCTAAGAACTTTTTTTTTTTTTTTTTTTTTTATCTTATCCGCGACAAGTCCCATTATATAAACAGTTTGGATCATCGAAACATGATCCAACAAGTGTCTTTAAACTACATACTTATGGTGAATGGGAACCTCTCACAAGTTCCTTTACATGTTACATTATTTTTTTATAATGGTGGTCAACTTGATGGTTGGACCAGATCATTCAATATTGGCCTCAGCATAGCCTAGCCTGGACGCCAAGCTTAGATTAGCCTGGACCCCATACTCATTCCAAGTTTAGGGGCCCAAGCGTTGGCTGCACAGGATGGGGCGCCCATTGCCACCCCTAACTTAAAGACATTGACTAGTACAGACATTAATTAGAAAGTACATCCAATATTGAAAAATGAAAAAGATAAAGAACTACCTTAAAATTTGGTTAATGCCATTAGAAGAACTCACAGTTGCATCTTACCTGTGTGCTGGTATATATGGTTATTCAACATGGTTACTAGTTCTAAAGTATTCTGTCCTAACTTGAGTTATCCATGTGGCTGCTTACTCTTGGAACATGCTTAAACAGGTATGCAGTTGCACCTTATGAAGTCCGAACTGATTGGAACCAGTTCACCAAAGACTACTTTCTCAACCGAGAGACCCTGGTCTCAGTGTTTCTCCTTATCGATGCCAGCATTCCCGCCAAAAAGATAGATCTCGAATATGCCAGTTGGCTAGGCCAGAATCAGGTAAACCTTTCCCGGCATGTTGTTGGTTAATGGCCCAACATAACTTTTGTTTTTGAGTTGTAACTTCTTATTTTTCCTGGTGTGTTTGCGTGTGTTGGCTAGGGGGGGGGGCCTTGAAGATGTTGAGGTCAACATAAATCATGGAATTTTTTTCGTTCTCTCTTGATAAAGATATGCATAGAGGTGGAACTCAGGCAGGGTTGGGTCAGGTTGAGGGTCAACCCAAGCCTGACCTGACGTCTGAAGGATCCAACCCACAACCAATCAACCTAATTCAACCTGAAGTGTCCAACCTGAATTCCTCAGTGCTTGACCCAACCCGACCCAGATACATGTTATTATCCCCATCCCGACTTAACTCCACCCAAACTTGCTCAACCTGAACCCAACCAGCTTTCAAAGTTGATTGCCATTTTGCAACCTAAACCCAGCCTGACCTAACCCAATCCAACTTGCGTTGGGTCAATCAGGTTCGGCGTGACCCGAGCCCAAGTTGCAGCCCTAGATATGCATTTTCATGGATGAAAGCTCTTTTCAGGCCACTTTTGGTTGTTTTGGGATACCTCTCTTCTCTAACAAAAGCTCCAATTTGCATTACAAGGAGAAATGACTGGTAATGGCATTTTCCTCCCCTATCAGATTCCAATGACCCTTGTCTTTACAAAATGTGACAAGCGGAAGAAGAAGAGGACTGGCGGGAAGAGGCCGGAAGAGAACGTAGAAGATTTCCAAAGTTTGATACGGGAATTCTTCCAGGCGACTCCCCCGTGGATCATGACTAGCAGCGTTACCAACATGGGTCGTGATGAGATACTATTACACATGGCTCAGCTAAGGAACTACTGGCTCAAGCACTAGAATGGAAATCGAACTCCGCTTTTAAGGTTTCTTCCCTTTCTGCTCTTCGTTCAAAATTATCATGTGGTAGATATTGCCCATGTCTGAGATTACTGGAATGCTCGACTTGACTCGTCTTTCCACCCAGAAGATATCCTTTGACATGAGTCTTTGCCAACTGATCTCTTTGGTAATGCAAGCATCCCATTTTACTAGAATCAGTAAAAGTTAATGGGCAATGCGATGCATATGGTGGAAATGTTGTATATTATGAATACAGCTATGGGTTATCAAGATGATGAGTGGGAGCAAATTATCTGATTAGCGTTGTGAATTTTGATCTAAGAGTTATGTGATAAACTGGCAGAGCATAAATATCCACGCAGCTAGCTGAGGTTTGGGTGGCATTCATTTACTTCAATATAAAACATTCATGGTGAGCTCGGTATAGAGATGGGGCATAAGCCAAAAGTTTTACAGCTGCCAGTGGGCCTAGCTAGCCTGGTGGGCTTCAGGTCTGGCCCACTTCATCTGGCTTGGGCTGCTGCTAGGCCTGATGGCCAGGCCCAGGCCTAAGATTTATGCCCACTTCTTAATTGTACTGGATTGGGCTCTGTCTGCCCTGCAAGGCCCATTTAGATTATAAGGGCTTTTTTTTTTTTTTGGTATATCATGCGTGGTCAGGCACGCCTAATAAAACAGCCTGTACACAAGTCAGCTGTTGGGCTTGGGCTTGGACTGACCATAATCATCATGGGTTAGGCTTGGGCCTGTTTGTTTTGGCCCAATGTGGTCTTGGGCCTAGTAGGGCTGGCTCAGGCTTTACTTTGTAGGCCAGGCTTGGACACTTATTTTTAGCACTTATCACTGAAATTTTATGTTTTCAGTGACTTGTTCAGATCATTTGGCAAATCCAACTTATTAAGTGCTTAAATTAATTTTCACTGAAAATATGGGTCTCTTTTTCAGCTCCCCTCCCATCACTCAATATTGAAGGCTGAATATTGAAAGTGGTGGTGCATTGAAATATCTTTTTTACTTTTGATTAAAATATCCCTAAAATTATTTCAAAATTACAATTCAGCACTTAAATTAATTTTTAGAGTTTATTTTTCAGTTTATCAAATGGCACTTAAGTTGGCCTCGATGGCCAGAGATTGTCCATCTTGACACTAAGTCAGTCCCTCCACATCATATGACCTTTGAATCTTATCATAGGCATGCTCAGAAACCTATGGTTGTGGGCAGGGCAATGGATCCATAGACCACAACTTTTCTTTGGCTATCAAGTTGTTGTATCCAATCTTAAGTGCCTGAGTGCATAAGAGGCTATACCTTTCAAACACATAAACATGTTCCATAAGAATGAACTCAGAAATTGCATCCTGTTATTGAGGTCTAATAACATTGATTTTTTTGGGCACAACCCCAACACCATAAACATCTAAAGCGAGACCCTTAATTTGAATACTCATATTTCAATAAATCCCTGTCATTTGAATGCTTTAATTCGTGACTCATGTATGCCATATTTGTGGTGGTTGAATGCTCGTACTTGGGTTGATGTAGGCATCATTTGTGCAAAACCAATATCTACTGTTGATCTTATAGCCCAAGATCAAGACGTTCAAAGGCCCAATTTTTTTAGGAACCATGCGTGGACCATCTTTTTTTTTTTTTATTTTTTGGCTTTGGAGGATAATAGTGTGAAGAGTGGGCCACTGTTGTGGGTCCTGCATGACGATTCCTTTAAATGAGTCTCGTAAATCAACATGGTTTCATTAAAGATATTTTCCCCTGGTTTTAGTTATTTGGATAAAGTAAATTCCATTTCCTGTTCCTGAGGGTTACTTTTGTGTACCAAACGATGTCGAAACGAGATGAAAGCGGTCCGTGTCTCATTCGATATCTTGTCGAATCATCTTTCCAATGAAATTCAAAAAATGCATAAATACTCTCATATGAGAGGACACAGATGGTTATTTCTTTTGAATTTCAGTGTGAATGGAGAAGCCGACCTTCGAACCTTTTATCTTTCATTATATTGGGCAAGTGTTTTCTAGGAGATGCACGACGGCTGGCAGCAAGCTTTAAAGGACTCGAAGGAGATCCACAAGGTTCAAACCCAGCTGCAGTTTAGTTGGAGACAACACTCCATTGAAGTGCGCCCGCCTTTCAGTGATCCAGACCATTCATCAGGCAGGCATAAGGTATGCCATGAAGAACCGTAAGATAGTTTCAGTTCATCCATTTTCAAGGGAGGAAATGATCTTTCCCGCACATACAAAATCCCTACCTTGCCAAAATACTCTCACATGGAGACCATCTTAATCTCTACCCCATTGCCACTGGCCCAACCCCATCAAGAGCAGGCCTCAATCTTCACGGGCCACCACGTAAAAAGAATCCCATCAATTAGAGGATCCCAACCGTCAACCTCTGAGGTTGTTGGACTTGCCCGTACCTACAGCAGGCCTGTAACAGACATTGGGCCATGCAAAGCATGTTTGAAGTTTGTTCAGTCAAGTAAATACTCTACCAAGACCTATCTTGACAATGGCACGTAGGCCAATCAAATCCTGCCACATCCCTGTCCCCGCTTGGAACGGGCGGGGCAGTACCCAATCCACGTCCAAGGCAGTTTTAGATTGTTTGCAATGAAATGTCTGACAGCTAATCTGAGCCATCCAACTTGCTTAGCCTAGTCATGGTTTGCTCATCTTGGCTCTCAAGAATCATTTCAAATGAAAGAATTCCAACCATCCGATCTGCTTCTTAGACAACGCGTGGTATGCTGTTGGAATGTTGATGTCTTACAACCTGTTAGTGACATTTCTTCTGTAAAGAGGTACAGGAACAGTGGGACTCAGAAGTATGCGTGTGAGATTATTTTTAAATTGCGGAACGTGCCTAGTATGCATCAAGTGGCCAGAACGCACATGAGATCCACGCCGTTCGTCATATGCACTGTCCCAAGTTCACCTTCGAAATAAATAAATAATTGGGGGTTGGTCCAAAACTCAGATAGGCCACACCATCAGCTATTCTGAAACTCAGATGGACCGCACCATGAATTTAGAGGTTTTTAGGCAGATTTTTTTTTCTCTTTTTCACACTTACCTTTGATAAGGCCCGCTGAGTCGCCTATCCAGGTCAGCGAATCATCATCCATGGCACACCTGGATTCATCCATATGAAGTCATTCATCCAAGCGCTCCACTTCATTGGTCATATAAGGTCATAGCCGGCCAGCCTGATTTATTCATATGAGGGCGTGCCTAAAAGTTACTGACCACCACATCAGGTGCGCTGCCTCGTCGAAACCTAAGTGGGGTAGGTCCATAGCTCAGGTAAGCCACACACTACGGAAGAATTGGGATAGGACGCTGACCGTTGGTTCTGTAGGTCGAAACCTACAGTTGGGTAGGTACATAGCTCAGGTAAGCCACACACTACGGAAGAGTTGGGATAGGACGCTGACCGTTGGTTCTGTATGGGCCCGAGTGCTTAAAATATGTGCCATCCAAAGCAGCAAAGGTACTTTACCAAAGATCAGTGTGATTTTTGGGACCCAGGCCTAACATGGGTGGCCCCAACTGGATAAAGAGGATGGCTTCCATCCATATGAGGTCGTACGTCCACATCAGCCAAAACGTATGCCCCTTTCATTATTTGATACGTGTTCTCTTATTAGATAAGAGCCAGCGCAGGCATTTGCGTTTCTTATGGCTGTTTGTTTTTCAAAATTCAACATAAAAAAGTAATTAGTAGTTTTGCAACCTGATTGGAAAAGAAGAAATGAGATTATAGTTTTACCTCGAAATCGTGGTGCAAAACGATATCCTCTTATCAAAATTATGGTGGTAAAATTTGTAGGGCCTATCGTTAAACATGTATCTGATCCACACCATCCATTTGCTCTTAAGTGCACATTTTAAGGCATGAGCCAAAAAATGAGGCACCTACAATGACTAAGTGGTCCACACCATAAGAAACAAGAGGAACTGAAGGCATGCCATTGAATTTTTCAAATTGGCTTAGGAACCACAAGGATGTGTACCTTCCCATCCAACCGGTTCATAACTTCACACAGGTATGGATGAAGGGAAAACCAAAAAAATTAAGCTTGATTTAAAAGTTTGGTGGCCCCAAAAAAGAAATGGGCAGTAAGCATTCATTTTCCTCTGTTTCCTGTGATGTGGTCCACCTAAGCTTTGGATATGCTTCATTTTTGGGCTCATGCCATAAAATGATAGGGAAAAACAAATGGACGGTGAAGATCAAGATCATACATAACAGTGGGGCCCATATATTTTAGTGCCAAAAAGTGCTCATTCTCTACAAGAGCTTGAGCTTTGAGAAGCTTCCCGACACAGTTAGGTCATTGTCAAGGAACGGTTGCTTAGTGTAAATACATGGGTAAATAATAATTACCCAGTTGCATTGTATTTACCTGGGATTTGAAATCGCGTGGTGTCATACTGGAAAAGAATATCTTCCCCATTCTAACCCCACATTGGTACTTTCTTTAATTTCTTTTTTTTGGTTAGTACACACCCAACTGTTGATACACCCACCCCCAATGTTAGTCACACCACAATGTTAACCAACCCCACTTGAGAATCAATACCAAGACCTCTTGTTGAAACAAGGTTATCTTCAATCAGTCTACCACTTGAGCTATGGACCTGGGTGTACCCCACATTGGTACATGCACCTATATAACCATCCATTTTGCCCAAGAGACTATATGGTTAAAATTATTTCCTTTTGGAAATGATTTTTTAAAATAATGCTAAGCAATCCAAAACGGACCCAATAATTTGATAGTTAAGATTAGAGGATAGGCACTGATCACACAAATAGGATCAACGGTCTGAATGCTGCTGCTCTTTTTCCATCTCTTTTTTTAATCCTGGCAATGCACTAGTGTCATTTCAGATGGGGGTGGGAAGGAAGCCAATGAAGGAGCTTGGAGATTACTAGGTAGTTATTAGAAGGAGAATGCTATGCTGATCGCTAGAGTAGGAGAATATGAGTTCTGGCAATAGCCCCAACAGTAGGGCTGTACACAATTCAATTTATGATCAAATTTATCGGATCGGATTGAACAAATCTAATCATTCATCAAGATCAATTCAATTCAATTCAATTTAATTTTTGCTTTTAAAAAAAATGCAATTTCAATTTTCAGTTCCGATCAATCGAATCGAATCAATCTGTATCGATTTGAATTGAGTATATATATATATATATATATATATATATATATATATATATATATGGAAATGGTATTATGAGGTCGACCTCATGGGAACTTCCTATGAGGTCGAGCTGTGTGGGCCCCACTGTGATATGGACTGGGCATCTGGCCCATCAGTTAGATGCACCATTGCATGGTGGGCCAAGGGCTTAAAAATTCAGGTCAATTCATGAATCAGGTGGGCCAAACCATATACAACAGTTGAGAGGGGTTATTCACCCATTATAACATCATGATAGATTATTGGGCCCACTGAGATGTGGTTGACAAATCCAGCCCATCCATTGTGTGCGTCCCAATTGGATGAGGGGTCAGACCAAGTTTCAGCCGTATCCAAAAATTAGGTGGGCCCTACCAAGTGTTTTTAGATGTTTTAGGCATATCTTCACATGGTTTTAGATAGTATGGCCCACCTGAGTTCTGTATATGGCTCATTTTTAGGATATCATATCACCTAAAGGGGACCCATCAAATGCACGTTGTTGATGCCCAGTCCATATTACGGTGGGGCCCACACAACTCGACCTCACGGGAAGTTCCCATGAGGTCGACCTCATAGTACCATTTCCCATATATATATATATATAGACCGCATGGATGAAATAGATATATCGTAATGTGTTTTATCTACGTCGTCCATCCATTTTTACATCTGAACTTAAGGCAAAATCTAAAAAAATTAGAAAGATACATATCTCAGGTTGACCACACCACAGCAAAATAGTGGGGATTGACCGTCCATCGTTAAATTCCTAGCACCCATTGTAATGTTTATTTGTCAGCCAACTGGTTGATAAGGTCACATAAACCCAAAAGAAGGGAAAAAACAAATATTAGCTTAATACCAAACTTCTAAGGCCCCAAAAAATTTCCATTCATATATGTCTACCTAATCTTAGGACCAGGTTGGATGACAAATAAATGTCACTGTGGGCCCTAGGAAGGTTTCAACGGTGGAAATCATTATTCCCACTGTTTCATGTGGCATGTTCCACTCAAGTTTCGGATAGGCTTCAATTTTGGGCTCAACAGCTAAAATAAGTGTGCGAAATGATAGGCTTCAATTTTGGGCTCAATAGCTAAAATAAGTGTGCTAAATGAATGGACGATGTGGATAAACCAAATGCATTCAAAGTAGGCCCAACTGAGTTTACTCAGTAGAACAAACGCGTACTAACCTAGTGCAATATGAAGTTGGCCCAAAGCCAAGACTCAATAGTGAATTAGGTGTTATGCTGGTAACAGCTTAGTGGGTGTTACCCCTACCGTGTAGAGCCCACCTTGATGTATTTTTTGTATATCCATTCCGTTCATTTAATTTTACGTCTCATTTTAGGACATTACGGAAAGTTGGATAAAAATTTTACTCTAAAACCATGTGTGGACTAGTTATTATGCATATGTTTTCGGAAATATTTCTTCTAATATTACTATTTGAGGTACTATAAAATCCAAACCTACGAAACTTATAGGATTTCAATTTGCAATGTGTGAAAAATCCAATCGAATCGAAAGATCCATCAATTCAATCTTATATCACTTCCAAAAAAATTGGGGTCAATTCAATTTCAATTCAAAATTTTAAAATTAAGATAAATTCAATTTCAATTTTGAAAATTTAGGATCAATTCAATTTCACTTTCAATTTCATCTAAAATCGAATTGATTGAGTTGATGTGCAGCCCTACCCAGCAGGAATGCTTCCTTAATAAGGAACAATACCCATACATGATGTCCTAATTAAGAACAACATGACGCTGGAAACCTAGGTAGGGCCCACCCTAGGATGTTTTTGAGAAATCCACTCCGTCCTCCTCCTCGGTCCATCCTCTTTGTGAGATCATTTTAAGACATTGTACCAAGAATGAACCGGATCCAAGACTCAAGTAGGCCTCACTAAATGAGAAGGTGTGTATGGAAAAATTCTTACAGTTGAAACCTCCTTGAGATCCACAGGGATTGTTATATGACATCAATACCTTTCATAAGGTCATTCCTACTAGGATGAACTGACTTAGCCTGATTTAAAACTTCTGTGGCCCCACGAATATTTCAACTGTGGTCATTCAATCCTCACATTTTTGGCTCACTTGAGTCCCTTTGATCTGTCTCAATTTTGGTATAGAGTCCTAAAATGATCTCACAAAGTGGATGGACGGGGTGGATTTCTCAAAAACATCACGGTGGGCCCTACCTATGTTCCAAGTGCAGGAAGTTCCTGCGCAAGGCTTTCAAAAGGGAATTGGCGCTGCAATACGACTACACCAACAAGACAACCTCCAGATGGATTCATGTTTCTAGCTCTAGCACCAAACAGAGGCATAGTTTTAGAAAGACCTCTGGATTATGTTAACAATCCAAAACCAAGTAAGATGTAATAAAATGTCCTACCACTCGTGGGATTCTAACATCCCACAGCAAATTTTAGTGACTCTCAGTCATTCTCAACATTAGAAACAGAGGCAAAACATTATAGTTCCATTTTCAAGTGACTCATATCCATCCAAGAAACAGGATCCTTCGAATGAACACGCAGTCATTCTGTCCTTTTGCGGTCAATTCAACAACACAACTAGGCTCATCAGATAGAGCAGCATTTTCTTTATTATAAAACAGCAATAACGTGTTCCAATTGTTCTTCAAGCTAAAATTATAACCTTACTGTAAAAAAATTAAAAATAAAAAAGAAGAAGGAGAAGAAGCAATTTATTTTGTCCACATAGGTAATATTAAGATGCTTCCAGTAGAGAACTATAGATCGGGAGACAACATGGAGGTGTACTTCCAAAGTGTTGTGTATCTGTATTGAGGATGGGAAGATTGGTGAGATGTCTCCAGCAGGTTGCGGATAGGTAGATGAAGTGGAGATGTACTTGGAAGAGTTGTGTGTGATTATTTGAGTCATGAAACTGAAGGCCCTGTTTGGTTGCCACTTAAAAATAAGTTCACCTTCTTGTAGCTAAAAGTACTCCTGTATTAGAGATTTAAGGATTTGAAATAGGGATTTTTATTGCCGAATAGTTAAGTTCACCTTGCTGTAGCTAACAGTACTCCTGTATTAGAGATTTAAGGATTTGAAGTAGGGATTTTTATTGCCAAATAGTTTTACCAAAAAGTCCCTCGACATTTTGAAATTACAGGAACAAGGCTTTCTGAAGGTTGAAATGACCAAAATGTCCTCATACACTTTTCTTTTAAAGAGTGGAGTTGAGGATTATCAGGTCCACCTGTTGTTTGTATAATATACAACCCTTCCAACAGGTGTACCACATTGTGATGATCAGATAAATAAAAAAGCAAGGGGATCCAATCATTGGTAGGCCACAACCATGAAAAAAATTACACCATCCATAAAAAATATAAATTCACATGTTGCGCACCTGATGTTGGATCTTAGTTTATCTAATCATTATGATTAGGTGTACCTGTTGAATGGGTTGGACGTCACACACAGCACATGGGCCCACAAGGCACTAATCCAATGGGTTTTAGAAAGAAAAGAAAAAAGGTTTTTAAAAAAAAAGGTAAGTCATTTCATCCACTGAAAAGCATCGTCTTGTGCTTACCAAACGTTCAGGCACTTCTTGGTAAAATCAGAATTCTGCTGAAAATATCCCTCCGAAATAATCTTGATAACCCACAATTCATGTAAACCACAATCTCCAATAGATAATAACTGTTAGCTAATAAGAAAGGAACTCATTTTAAGTGACAATCAAATAGGTACTAAAAGAAAATTTTATTACTCTACCTGGCTATGCTATTTGGGGCAAAGCGTTGGGTTGCTGGAAGGTAAAACAGCATAAATTGAGTGCAAAAGCGAGGATGCTGAGATGGATGTGAGGAAAGAAGGGGAAGCTTGGTGATGCAATTAGAATCCCCACTCGGTTGTGTGCATTGCAAGATATCAAGTGTGAATCCCATGTGATCATCACATGTGTGAATCAGCATGACCAACCATATGACCCCAAATGACCACAAGTGGAGAAGAAAGTTGTGTTTAATTAATTGCTTTAAAAAGGAGCCCTCAATCGAAAACGCCATCTATTTAAAGCAATTTTGTGATATGATCAAAACTCAGTTTGATAAGAGTAAAAGAGCTGCCTGGTAGATGCCTAAAAATGAGTTGACCTCGTTTTAATTTAACAGTAATTATGTATTAGTGGATCTCTAATACATAATTATTGTTAACATGAACTTATCATGTAATAGAGATCGAGATCTCTAATACATAATTATTGTTAACACAAACTCATTATGTGCCAGATATCAAGATCTATAACACATAATGTATATTATATGCAGAACGTCGTTTTTCACTTCAATTAGTCTTAGGAACTTTAATTATTAGAGAATAAAACCGTCATTCGAAATATAGCTACTTGGCAAGAGACAATTCTCACTTCATTGCATAAGACGTCATTAGCAATCTAGTCAAGTCCGCTCCCTTTCACTTCTTTTAATGTGTGTAGCCTGCACCGACTCTCATCTTCTCTACGTGTAGCCGCACGAAGCGTCTAATTAGGGAGGGGTCATGCGACAAAGGCTACATCGGGTCCACCCTAGTGACTGTGTGACATCCACTCCCTACATCTGTTGTGTCAGCTTATGTTAGTATTCCAACCAAATATTAGGCCAATGGACAACTCAAGTGAACCACAACAAGAGAAATAGCGAGGATGGGTCGCCATCCGTTCCCTTCTCTCTCTTGTAGCATGCACTTGCGTGTAGCCCCCACCTCTCCTTTTTTTAAAATTTCCCCTCCAAATTTATCCCTTCTATCTCTCTATCCCCTCCTCACTCTATGTGCTTTGCACATTCCATGCCCCTAGCTATTGTTACCAAAATTGAGATGAACTCGTTTTTAGGCATCTACCAAATATGACCTAAATGTTTAAAGATCTAATATTGGATAGGCATCATTTGAACATCCCTCAAACTTATTATCCTCTTGGAATTTAAAGAAACATGCCCCTACGCTACAACAAAATGTAGTTGAAAAGAGGAACCACCATATGCTCTATATGATGAGTGCAACGAGCCAATGGTGTACAGGTAATAAACGATTCTAGACATTTAAAAAGCACCTCTCACTTTAAAAGCCTACCAAAGATAGCATTTTTAAGAGCATCCTAGCTGCTCACCCCTCTTCCCACTTTCAACCCTAGCCTAGCCACCATATGTCATTCACAAACCATAGGTGCACTTTCCAACTTCCAAAACCATCTGTACAACCAATGAATCATAGCCATCCAAGTCCAACCCCTTAAAAATCCAAATCCAATGCTAATTATCTATAAATCCACACCCTGGCTAGGAACCCAATCAGCCCTTTCTAACTTCCAATCTTAGTCATCCATCCTCAAACTTTAAATCTACCTCCGCTTTCCCTAATCTCACCCCTAATCCTCTAGATCCTAACCTTATACATTCCCAAAAGGGTAGTTGGAGGCTAGAGTTTGGGGTAGGGAAGAGGGTGATGGCTGGGATTTCAAGATGGAAAAAAAAAAAAAAAAAACAGAAGATGAGAAGAAATTGGAAGAGAAGGAACTTAATGCATTGGTTATGAACCTGCCCATCAACAATACATTGCTTTGGAACTTGTAGAATACCACTTTTGATGCAACCTGAACTTGCCCATCAAAATACATTGGTTTGCTAATGTTTTGAATCATAATATCTAAATGTCCACACTTAACAACCTCAAATAATTTATCAAAGAAGAAAAAGAAGATTAAAGGTTGGAGGATAATTTGCAACAGCCCAATAGCCACGAAGCTGGTATCCACTCCAACTCCCCTCTCTACTAATAAGACACAACCGAGTCCTCAAGCTACAAACTTGTTTAAAACATAATGAAGTTGTATGTTCACAAGTGCCTTTACAATATTGGACGCATAATATAAACCCTAGTGGCATGAAAACTTCTGTACTATTGTCATTGAAACTCTAAATTGGTCAAAATCACCCAGATAATCCACAATGGGTGCCATCCCATGCATGCCAACACATCAATTTTAGAACTGGCTGATATGTGCTCAACTGATGACATTTTAATCCTTGATTGCAATACCATTTATGCAAAAATATACTAATTTAAAGGCATTATTTTCAGTAGGAGCATGGCACATGCGATGCATATGTTGAGAGGGGATAAGAAGAGAAAAGGAAGAGATATTTGGAGGTGAGAGAAAGAAAAGAAGAGGCGAAGGGAAAGGTGGGGTCTACACGCAGGTGCATGCTACACAACAAAAGAAGGGAATGGTAGGCGAATCATCCTCACTGTTTCCCTTGTTGTGGCCCACTCGATTCCCTGATCCGCCTAATTTTTTTAGCTGATATTCTAACATGAGCCAACACAACATATGCATAGAGTGGATGTTACACAATCATCAGGGTCGGCCCACGGAGTATTTGTCGCACAGTCTTCCTAATTAGACATTTCGTGCAAGCTACACGCAAAGAAGATGAGAGTTCGGTATAGGCTACACACATTAAAAGAAGTGAATGGAAGCGAGTTCAATCTAGTCTGTTCATAGCGCCTTCTGCGGTAAAATCCGAATCGTCCCTTGCCAAGCAACTTTATTATAATGACAGTTTTACCCTCTAATAACCCAAATTCCTAAAACTAATTGCAAGTGCAAAAATGCCCATAACTACTGCCATCATTTGTAGTTATGGGCATAAATAAATTCTAATAGTTAATACATTACAATAAATCATTAAAAGATCAAGTTTGATGCCCGCCTCACAAACTGCACCTTTCATCCTTTTTTTTTCCAGCAATTCCATTACAAAACAGCCATATACGAACATAGCAGTCTTTCAACTTTCACTAAATTGTTTCTCAACTATATGGATTCTACATGCTAATGAACCACATATGCAGTATATACATCGGTGTGAATTAGGTGTACTGCATACAGCATATGCATAAACAATACAACCAACACTTCAAATATCTTAACAGTTAGAACAAAACAGATGATACAAGAAGCAGTTTAAGTAAATCTTAAACTTAGTTCTCAGCCATAAAATAAGAATTCTCGATTCGATTAATTAAAAAAACAAGCATTACGATTGTCATTAACAATACTCAATTCTCATAACAATACTCAATTCTCAAAAAAATGGAAGTAGTCTATGGCATTTGAGTAAAGCTCATCAAACAAAGATCCAAAACTGAGTTCCTAGAATTCAAGAAAATTAAACGAAAAACAGAGTGCCAAGATTACACCCAAAACACCTGTTTTAATGCGTTAAAACGCAGCAGCAGCAGCGTTCTTCCTTGGAGCTGCTTGGGTACCTGAAAATGAAAAGTAAAAGAAACACATGTTCAAGAGAAGAACATGAAAGACGAAATAACCTAAATCCAAATCAACGACAAACGACCATTCTGGATGAAATTCAATTACCTTCTCTGAAATTGCTCTTGAATCTGCGAGGCAAGTGACGGAGATACCTCATCCTTCCGGTTCCGGTAGTCTTGCGCCGGATCGCCTTCACGCTCCAGTTATCTACAAGACCACATTGGACAACATGAAAATCAGTTTTTAAAAACCGACAGAGGTAGAGAAGAGAAATCAAACGGCTGAAATCAGATACTAGAAAATGAGAGCGAGATTGCTCGGACGGCTTACATTTGCGGATCCGCGCAGCAGGATATCCGCAAGCGGCGCATCTGCTCTTCTGCAGATGGAAGCTACGGCGGCCGCAGCGCACGCAGAGCGTGTGGGTCTTGTTCCTCCTCTTTCCGAAGCTTCCCGTTCCTTTTCCCTGTTTACATTAAAGAATCGAGGGTTTAAACAGATCTGAAAGAGGAGACAAGAAACATAGGGTTTTTTACAGCTCGAAATGGGGAGAGAGACGGAGACGAGAAATCTAGGGTTTTTACAGTCGAAATGAAAGAGGGCGAGAAGAGAAATCTAGGGTTTTTGGCAGTTCGAAGTGAGATAGAGAGGACGAGGGGAAGATTACCATTTTTGCAGCTCGAGAAACCCTAGCTCGATCGAGAAGGATGCGAGGCTTGGCTTCTTTGGGTTTTTATACGGGTTGGAAAAGAGGAGCGAGTTCTTTTTAGGGTTTTGAGGTGGGTTATCTGTGCATACGTGCGCATTTTAGTAGAATCTGGGTTCGAGTCGTCCGTCCGGGAAGCGGATTGCGTGCTGAGCGTACTGAGTATACTCTTGTGGGGCCCACCGTGATTTATGTATTTTATCCACGCCGTCCATCCGTTTTATCAAATCATTGTAGTTTATGAGCCCAAAATTGCAATATATTTAAAGTTCGAGTGGACCACACCACAGGAAACAGCGTGAATAATTAAACCCTTGCTATTGAAAATTCTCGGGTGGTGATATTGGCGCTTCCCTTCATCCATGTCAATGTGACCTTGCGAACACGTTGATGACAAATAAACATTCACTGTGGGCCATGAAAAGGTTTCACGGTGGATATCATCCTTCCCACCATTTCCTATGATGGGATAGACTCGTTCTGTAAATGGTTAATAATTACCATTTACCCATGCTTGGTGGGGATGGTGATTACCTCTTGCAAAAGTCATTTGAAAATGATTGACATAAAGTACATGGGCCTATTGTGATGTCTGTGATATATCTATGCCATTCATCCATTTTAGTGAAACATTTTAAAGCATGAGCTTAAAAATGAAATAGATTCGAAACTCAAGTAGTCCACTCCATAAGAAATTGTGGTCGTAAAAGGTTTTTAATGATAGGCATTTAACCCACTATTTCATGTGGTGTGGTCCACTTGAGCTTTGAATGTGCCTCGATAAGCCACATATATCACAGTGGGCCTCAATTGAGTTAGCACGTTCCTCAACTTTAGTGTCCAAAAAGCAATCCATCACTCTCAACATAGAATACAGTGTAGTGTAGGAATTACCTTGTAATTAATCACTAGGGGCTGTTTAGATAGAAGTAAATGGAGGTAAATGGGTGGAATTTGAAGTAAATGAAGGTAAATGGTATTTGATGTGTGTTTGTATGGAAGTTAATGAGAATAAATGAAATGAATTGGGAGTAAATGTGCATGTAAATGAAATCCTCTTTATCACAGAGGATTTGGAAGTAAATGAGGTGAAATGTCTTTTTGAGCTCCATTAGAGAGTCACACATGTAAACAAAGGTGCCACTATGCACATATTCACCATACGCGTGTCATAGTAATGATGTTCCCTGACAATCCAAATATTGGCTACATCACTAAAATCACACCAAAAGAATGATCCAAACCATCTAAAAGATGGTAATCTAAATGGACGGTTAAAATACATTTGCAAATTGCTTGTTTGTGATTCTTACGTCTGTGGCCAACTCGAGACTTGAAATATCCTCATTTTCTGGTGTAGTATACATTTCAATGAGCTTATTACCATCATTCTATTAAATATCACATATGTACGTTAAGTTAGGATATTAAAGCCAATTTCGGATAACACATATATTCACGTGAATATATTGAAATTTTCAAATGTATTCCAATTCCTCCTATTTACTCTCATCCAAACGAAATATTTTGATTTTAAATGTATTTCATTGATTCCTAACTAAATATAACTATGCAAAGTCATTTACTCCCAATTTATTTACCTCCAAATCTATTTTCCAATTACTTCTATTTACAAGCTCTCAAACGAGCCTTAGTCATTTGCATGTATTTACGAGAGGAAATTAAGAAACAAACACCCCCTTAAGTGTGCAAGCAGAATTGTGTTATGGATAAGACGCATACATCTAATGTAGCCCCACATAGTTCCGCCTAAAAGAAGGGGATGCAATGATTGGGTGTGACCCAGACCCATGAAGTTGCAGCGATCGAAAGCTAGATGGGCCCATGATGTTTGATCAAAATTATGCCATCCATCAGTGTTTACTCGTCATTTTAGGACAGGAGACAAAAAATAGGTGGATACAAAACTAAAATGCGCCACACCATACGAAACAGTGGGGATTAAATGTTCGTGGTTGAAACATTCTTAGCCCCATAAAAGTTTTGAATCAGGCTAATATGTTTGTGTTTCCATTTTTATCGAAGTGGAAATGACGTGGAGTTTTGGATGTGCAGGAAGCTTCAATGAAAGCATTAGTGTCTACGTTGAAGGGAGCATCCTTGGCAAGCTGATTCGCGCATCAAAGGGTGGCAATGGGCCGGGTAGCCTAACATGAAGCCCAACCCTTCTTTGGACTAGGATTGGACCTACTATATTGGCTTGTGGGCTCAGATTGGGCCTCAAATGCACGGCCCAATCATTTTATCCTAAGTTAAGCAGACGAGGCTTTGATAAGTTAGATCATTTTCATTTTTTTGCAAGGTCGCCTTAATAAGTTATTAATAACCATCCATTAATTTTATCGTATTTTTTTTAGGGTCAAACCCAATCAATTCCTGGTATCATTGAGTATCTAGACTAAGGTTTCTAGTTAAGCTCAAGTTAACTCCAACAGGACAAATGAGAGCATTTACATGGCTAGACCTAGCAAAGGGATGGATTAGATTGCACACACGCTTGCATTGATTACATTGATACATCCATGGTGAGTAAATGAGCTCTCTTTTTACATGTGACTAAGCAAATCTCATTCTGCGCTTTTTTTTTTAATTTTTTGGGAGTGGGTGTTACCTTAACTGTGTGGGGCCCATATTGATGTATTTTTTTTTTATATATCCACTCCATCCATCTATTTTTCCATCTCATTTTAGGTCGTGATCCCAAACCCTAGGAAGATCTAAATCTCAAGTGGACCATACCACTAGAAACAATGATGAATGACAAATAAAAACTTTTTGTGGGTCACAAAAGTTTTGGATCAATCTGATCTTTATATTTTCCCTTCATCCAGATCTTCTTGACATTATCAACAGGTTGGATTGAAAATAAAAATTACTAAAATGTTACGATGGGCTCTTTGGAATTTTTAATGGTGGGGCACTCAATCACAACTGTTTCCAATGACATGGTCCACTTGAGATTTGGATCTACATAATTTTTAAACCCCATTCTCAAATGAGCTGATGAAGTGGATGGACCGCGTTGATATACAAAATATCATCCATGTGGGCCACACAGTAGGGGTAGCACCCACTAAGCTCTTTGCGTGGGGTACTAAATAGTAAAAGTACATTACCCTTAGCTAAAAAAACCAAAAAAAAATATATATATATATTTTGAGAAATTTTTCTATGTAGACCTCAGGTTTGACTAAAATAGACCTTTGAAAAACTTACTTTCCCATTCTAAACTTCAGTATTTTTTTGGACGAAAATGCCCTTGCGTATTCAATGAGTGCTCATTGAATTTGCAAGGGCATTTCTATGCAAAAAACATACATCCGTACAACTGCAATTTAGAATGGGAAAGTAAAGTTTTCGGAAATCTATTTTGACTAGTCGGTCAAAACTAAAGTTTACACAGGGAAATTTCTCGAAAGGTTTAGGGTTTAGTGTTGTTAATAAACACATTTAAAAAACAGATTGTTCCTGAACTTTCAACCTTTCAATGAAGAAGGTTTTAAAAAGGGATGATTAGATCGCACACACGCTTACATTGATTACATTAATACATCCATGGTAAGTAAATGAGTTCTCTTTTTACATGTGACTTATCAAACCTCATTTTGTGTATACACACACAGCATAAAAATAATGGGACCTTACATGGGGGATTAGTTGGATTAGTTGTTATTCTGGGAACCACTTAGTGGGTGTTACCTTAAATATGTGGGGCCCATATCAATGTATTTTTTTTATATATCCAATCCATCCATCTATTTTTCCATCTCATTGTAGGGCGTGATGCCAAACCCTAAGAAGATCTAAATCTCAGGCGGACCATACGACTAGAAACAGTGATGAATGACAAATAAAAACTTTTTGTAGGTCACAAAAGTTTTGGATCAATCTAATCTTTATATTTTCCCTTCATCTAGATCTTCTTGACATTATCAACAGGTTGGATTGAAAATAAACATTGCTAAAATGTTACAATGGGCTCTTTGGAATTTTTAATGGTGGGGCACTCAATCACAACTGTTTCCAATGACATGGTCCACTTGAGATTTGGATCTGCATAATTTTTAAAACCCCATCCTCAAATGGGCTGATGAAGTGGATGGACGGCGTGGATATACAAAATATCATCCATGTGGCCCACACAGTATGGGTAGCAACCACTAAGTTCCTTGGGTGGGGGTACTAAATAGTAAAAGTACATAACCCTTAGCTATAAAAAGGTTTGAGAAATTTCCTTCTATAGACCTCAAGTTTGACCGATCAACCAAAATAGACCTCTGAAAACTTACTTTCCCATTCTAAACTTTGGTGTTTTTTCGGATGAAAATATCCTTGCGAATTCAACAAGTGCTTGTTGAATTTGCAAAGGTATTTCTGTCCAAAAATACACATCCGTGCAACTGCAATTTAGAATTGGAAAGTAAAGTTTTCGGAGATCTAATTTGGCTGGCCAATCAAAACTGAGATTTATAGAGGAAAATTTCTCAAAAGGTTTTGGATTTGGTGTTGTTAATAAACACTTTTAGAAAACGGATTGTTCCTGAAACTTTCAACCTTCCAATGAAGAAGGGTTTAAAAAAACTTTTAAAAATAGAAGGAAAAGGCAAAAATGTCATTTCACCTCATTTAGACAACAATACCTTTGTTTGGTAATATATTGGAAGCTTAGAGGCACTTTATTGTATGATTAATATTTTTGGAAGAAATTTTTATGTAAATTCCTTTTGTATGACATTTTCTATGAAAAACTAGTGTTGCAAAGTCATCTCTATCAAAAAGTGAACTTACAATCAATGGAAAATGTAATTTTCTTTCGAAGCTCCGAAACAGCATTTTTAGCCTTCCGTTTTTTTTTAATTTTTTTTTTTTAGCTAGAAGAGCACATACTTGAAAAATGTTTTACGCAGAAAACTTTAACTCTTAATCTTGGAAAAATGTCTCCTTGGAAAGTATTTTCCACAAAAATTCTCTTCCAAGCTCTCAAACAAGCTCTTAGGATATTTTATAAAAACAAATCTCTTTCAAACTCATTTGCTTTTTGTAACTATGTCTTACCATTCTCTGTGACCATAAATGCATTTTAAACCCTCTCTAATAAGTGATTGGAGGATCACAGGCTCAACCTAACCATGGGACCAAAAGTTGAAAGACGGGGGTTGCAATGGGCCATTTGCATGGCCCACCCCTTGGGCCTCTATACTTGGCTGGACGGCTAGGCAAAGGCTTGAAACCTAAGCTTGTGTCCATTTTGGACCAGGCGAGGACCAATGGCGAATGACCCAGCCCAGCCCATTGCTCCAGTCCAATCATCAAGTGGATCACTTTAATACAAAATAATAGGTGCGGTTTGGGTAAATCCTTGGATCCATTGAGGTTGGTGGATCGCTAATTGTGGAGCCCACTATGATGCATGTGCCTTACATCCACACTATACATTCATTTTCACAACTCACTTAAGGGCATGATCCAAAAAATGAAGCAGATCCAAATCTTAAGAGGATCATACCACAAGAAACAATCACGATTGAATCCCCACCATTAAAAACTTTATGGGGGCCACCAGAATATTTATTTGTCATCCCACATGTAAGGTCACAAAGACTTGGATGAAGAGACCACACAAATATTAGCTTGATCCAAAACTTTTGTGGCCCATAAGAAGTTTTTAATAGTTGACTACTAGTGCTTCTTATATTATGGTTCACCTAAGATTTGGATTGCTTCAATTTTAGAATCATGCCTTAAAATGAGTTTTAAAAGACAATGGACAGCCTGAATATAAGGCACATACATCACCATCGGCCCCATGGTCAGGGATCCCACCCACCTCGGTATATCTGGGTATCCACCAAAGTCGTGCTACAAAAGAATGGATGACACAATGACACTTGCATATGGTCCCACTCAACATATATGTATAGTTCAAGGGCAATTTTAGATTTAGGGTGGTATTTCTATGACCATAGTTACTTAATTATAAGATAGAATTCCCTGAAGAGGTAGGAATGTTGAAAAAAATTCTTAAATTAAAACTATTTTTAGCCTTTGATCATGTCATTTTTTTCTTGCATGTCCAGGAGCAAGGCTTTTTAAGTCAGATTAAGGCTCCGGCTCAGGGAACTCCATTGTTGTCTCGCTGAGGTCACAAAGTTCTGTGAGCCCCACCATGATGTATGTTTTGTATCCACACCGTCAGTCCATTTGGAGAGATCATTTTAGGGCATGACCTAAAGAATGAGGCAGATCCAAAGCTCAAGTATACCAGCCATAGGAAACAGTGGGATAGTGACGCTCACCGTTGAAACCTTCCTAGAACTCATCATGATGTTCATTTGAGATCCAAACTTGTTCATAGGTTTAAACAGACATAGAGGATGGGGAAAACACAAATATCACTTCATCGGAAACATCTGTGCCCCAAGAAGTTTTTAATGGCAGGCGTTCAATCCCACTGTTTTCTGTGGTGGGGTCCACTTGAGCTTATGATCTCTCCAAATAGGTGGACCCTGTGGATACAACATATACATCATGGTGGGCCCACAGAACTTGGTGACGTCACTTCAGTAGCGAGATAGCTACTTATCAATAATACATAGGGCACGCATGACTAACATAAGGTAGGCCCCACTTGATGAATGGCCCAGATGATGCTCCACATACGATCATTGTTCACACTAATGCGGCAGCCCATTGGGCCATTCTGCACTAAAGATGCCACATGGCAGGCCGTGGCTTGATTCCCACGAGTGGCTCGTGGTTTGACATTTCGATATTAATGACTTCGATATATTTTGTCTTTGTCCGAGCTTTGCTAAACCCACACGCGTGTGCAATAAAACTCATATACACTCCACACACGTGCCGGTAGGGTGCGATAGGTCTGAGATCCAATCCATCCATGAAAAAAGAGCACCATTTGATTCCACATCCCAAGAATCAGGTTTGTCCAATCATAAGGTGGGCCACGGTTTTTAAAACAAATATATGGCTTTGAAAAACTTGGCGGAAGCTTTCTAACCCATTCAATTGTTTCCATTATTGGGACTAGCATGCTAAATGGACCACATTATTGGAAAACATGTACAAGGTCCGATCAAACTGATGGATGGATTGGATCTGGCATCTATGTGCCATGCTAGCACATGTGTGGCATATATTCGAGATTTGGATGTATACTATGAAAACGGTGGTGACTCAACGCCCTACTATAAAATATAAAACTTCCGGGGGCCGACTTGTAGTGTTTCCTTAGTGTTTATTTGCCATCTAACTCGTTGGTAAGGTCAAAAAATTTAGATGAAGTTACAAAAACATTAGCTTGATCCAAAACTTGTGTAGCCTATTAATGGCCAATTACGACTGTTTTCTATAGGTATGGTCCACTTGAGAATTAGATCTGCTTTATTTTTGGGTTTATACACTGGATGATCGGAAAAAATGAATAGACAGTGTGGACGTGGAATACATATATCAAGGTGGGCCCCATAGTAAAGGTGACGCCATCTTAGGTGACGCCACTGGTGGCACTTACTCCTCTCCCGAAAAAGTGGGAGGGAAGTAAAAAAGGGATGAGGATTTCCTGCTTTTTTCGGGAACTACCTGTTAGTGAAAGATGCATGGGCCACTGTGCATGTTTGTTAGACCGCCTCACCCATCCACTTTCTAGTTCATATTAGAATAGGAAACAGCGTGGATTGAACATTCACCGCTTGAAACATATTTTGGTGGAGCCACAAAATGTCTTGAATTAGGCTAATATTTTTGTGTTTTCAGTCCATCTTATTAGGAACAACCTTACAAATGCATAGATGACATATAAACATCACGGTGGACTAGGGAGGTTTCAATGGTAGGCATTTCCCTACTCTTTCCCATTGTGCCACCCACATGAGTTTTAGATTTGTTTCTTTTTGAGCCCATGTCATAACATGATCAGAAAAAATGGATGAATAATATGGATTACTCACAAACATCACAATGGGTCCTAATTAGCTTCCAATTGAGAAAGTTACCTACAAAAGGCTTTCAATGGTCAATCCAGCATGGGCAGGGGCTCTGAGGACTACCATGATGTATGGGTTTTATCCACATCCTCCTTCCATTTTTCTTAACAGTCTAAGCCCAAAAATAAGGTTGATTGGATCACACCACATGAAGTAGCAGTGATCATGACACCTACAATTAAAACCTTGCTGAGGCCCACCATAATGGATAATGTTCAGAAGGTCATATAGACCCATATGAAGGGAAAACACAAATATCAACTTGTTGATAACTGCCCCAAAGAAATTTTCAACTGTTAAGTGTTTAATCCCTGTTGTGTGGTCCACTTGAGCCTAGGATCTTCCACCCTCAAATGACATGGTAGAACGGATGGATTGTGTGGATAAAACTCATACATCACAGTTGTTATTCAGAGCACTACAGACAGGCAAAGCTAAGTACTCAATCTGTGTCTGTTGGATCTGCATTAAAATATATTTTATAGTGGGGATTTGGAAATTAAATAAAATCACCCACCCATTGTGTTAATACCTAACAAGGCTAAACTCTTAATTCCAAAGAGATAGGCTCTTATTTAAAATCACACTCAAAGATAGGCCTTCATAGATAAATCACTCCATCCCTCAATTAAAATAAAGAAAGAAAGAAAGAAACAACTTTCTCCTTAGACTTATTTCATTCAAATTTACTATACTACTTATTATTATTATTTTCTCTAAGTTGTGGAATCAATAAGTTAAGGAATTAAGGAATTTTTCCTACGGACACTCGAGATATTTTTTAATAACCCTTGAGCCTCCTATTTAGAATTTAATTGATTGGTCATACCTATATCGCAATAATATGAATAACTTGCTATTTGGCTTTTGGGTCACAAGCAACACAACCGCTATCATCTCATATGGTAGTCCACATCATGAAGATCACTTGTCTCAAGACTTTAGCTGATCCAGTAATTAAATAGGCCTGACCCTCACCCAACATGCATGGTAACACCGGACATGGTGAGATTTGGTTGAGCCAGCCCCATGTGATTTTGGTTGAGTACGCTCCTTAGCCTAATTACTTTCAAACATGTTATACTTGGCCTCATCTCTAAGTGTGACACGTGGCTCAATGAAACTAACGAGGTTCGAGTCTAACTGTGTTGGGTTAGAAGCAGATTGGCTGGTGTACCACACACTATGTGTTGTATTTTAAATGAATTTTAAAATCAAAATGTGTTTCAAATTTAGATTTTCCTTCATGTTTCTGTTTTTTAAAAAGTTTTATCTTTCAGTGCTACTCTTTAGTCCCACATCGAAAATGAACAAAAGAAATCTCAAGATTATAAGATGGAATTTTGGTATTGGGCTTGAGCCCCTTCTCAGGGGGCATGTGAATTTGGTCCGATGGGGGGCTATGCGATTAGCTCAAATCAATGCCATTGACCACAAGCGCGCCTGCCCACCTACTCGCCGGCCGAGCTGTTGCTGTCACCAGGTGCCGGGCTCGAGTCTAGGTCTAGGTGGGATTGAGAGTACACTCGCGCTAAACGATTTTCCTTGAGTATACTCACACTTGTCTTGAGTTTAAACCCAACGGACCTAACCTATTTGAAATAGTGCTTCAGGCACCTAATCTCGGTCTATATATAGACCTATCCTCTAATTTGATTTCATCAATCTGACAAGTTTTCCTTCTGCTTATTCAAAATCCTCTCTGGTTCATTATTGTTTTGTCAACTGAGTTTGCAAGCAAGTCAATTACTTCGGGTTTAAGTTTTGCGCGCTGGTTCGAGCCTATATACAGCGAGTGCACCGTCGAGACCGGGCAATAGTCGTTGTATCCTGGAGGCCAACTGTTTAAGAAATTCTGTTGCATTTGAGACACGGCCCAAGGAGGGCAGATTTTGTTTCAAGCCGAGTGACTCAGTCACGCCTCGACTCAAACACATAAGTTCTTAACTTCTTTAATTTATCATTTTAATTCTGTTTTCGATTTTTATCTACTGTTTTCAGCAATTAAATCCAACACTACGAACCTTAATGGTGTGTGTACGTGGCGTGAGAAGATGAGCACGTCAAGGTCCTCGAGTCCTAAAGTGTACATAGGGTTGAAAGGAGATCAAAGTTATGTGGCCCCACAATGTTGTATTTATTATATCCACACCGTCCATCCATTTGGCAAGATCATTTTAGAGTATGACCCAAAAATGAGTCATATCCAAAGCATATGTGGACCATACCACTAATAGTAATGGGGATAATGAATCCCACCGTTAAAACATTCATAGGGCCCATCATAATATTTATTTTCTATCCAATATGTTCGTAAGGTCATACAAACCTGGAGGAAGATAAAAAAAAACTAATATTAGATTGATCCAAAACCTCTATGACCCCAAAAAGGTTTTAATTGTAGACGTTCAATCCCCCACTGCTTTCTGCAGTGTAGTCTATTTGATCTTTAGATCTGTCTTATTTTTGGGGTCAAGCCTTATGACAGTCTTGCCAAATGGACGAAGGGTTTGGATATAACACGTACCTCATGGTGGGCCTCACAGAAGTTGGTGATGCCAACACATCATTGAGGTCGGTGTGTGCTACACCAGCTAATCTGCTTCCATCAGGTTGAAGCTAGGGCCTCACTCAATCTGTTGTTGAAGTGTATGTGCTTGTAGCATTTCCAGGGCATGAAATTACTATACCATGTCATATATATTTTTCTTTACAAAGTGAAAGTTAAAAAAATATGGGCCGACATGGCATGCACATGTTGTACCTTATTTTTACCGTTCCACGAGGACCAATTAAAAGAGGACACATGCATTGCAGGAAAAGTATATAAGATGCATGTGACTCACTTGGATACATAGAGCATATTTTTAGGAGTAACAGTTGGCACAGGTTCATTGGAATATGTCATCTAAATAGAAGTAGCGGCTGAGCAAATTCACAAATGGTTACTAAGTAAATGTTAAGGGAGAGGAAAAGCTCAAAGGATTAGAATAGCATTGAATAACTACCATAATAACTAAATGTAGGGATGAATCTAGATGTTGTTTTTCCTTTAGAAAGCCTATAAATAAGAGAAGGAATCAACAGAGCGAAGAGTCTTAAACCAACCAAACCAAATCAAACAAATCAACTATCTTATTAATATCTTTTATGTTCTTTAGTATAATCAATCTATTACGTTCCTTAGCGTAACCAGTAACCTACGACTAGCTGTAATCTAAGTGTATGCTCATATGTTGGACTAAGTTATCTCAATACAAGCATTTATTCATTCGGAAGTGTTTTTACAGGTTGATCCTTGTGACTGAGTGTAAGTATTTCCTTTCGATTTCTTATTGAATTTGAAAAGTCCCTTCTTGTGGAAGGCAAGGTGCAACTCATTTATGGAGGTCGAACCCCACCATTCGATAATTGCTCGATCATCTTAAACAACATTTTATGAGTGGTTGAATAGGTGGCCGATCTTCTCAGGTTTCGCAAGTTTGATGTATCTGTCTATCTTAGCGCTTGGGGTTATAGTTGTTTGGTTGGAATTGAGCCACACAGTCAGTTCTAGCACGCTCGTGCACATTACACGTGTCCAAAAGAAAAACAACATGCCAACAGCACATGCAACTCATCCAACACATGCACCTTACCATTGTGATCACTTGTACAAAAAATCTAGGTTGATCCAATCATTGGATGAGCTATATATATGAATTTGGATGTTTTTAGGAAGTGTATATTATTTTCCATGGTGTGGCCCACTTTCTGATTAGATGGCTAGAATTTCATTAGTTGAATATTTCTAATAGGGTTTAATATTGAATGTATTGTATGTCATACAAGTACAACATTGTTACACCTGGATCCACAGCTCAAGTGGTAGACTGAGTGAAGATAACCTCTTTTCAATGCTGAGGTCATGGTATCGACTCCGCGATGATCCTAAAGTAATCAACTTAGAAAGGGGTATCCCAAATAATAACTTTACTATCCGCACTAACTTGTGTGCCAATTTTTGGAATATCCCGGTAACGTTATAAATAAACGGTAAGTTCCGGAACTGTTCCAGAGTATCCACATCTGATTTCCTTTTGTATTTATAGTAGAATTAGATTTTGGACGGTCTGGAGTTCTTCAAAAACTGACATCCGTAAGTTAGTGGGAACAAAGGATACCACACTCCCTAATTTGTGTATTTAGTATGCTGCATAGGCTCAGACACACCTCCCCGGTTGGTCATCGGTGAACGACGAGCTACCACGAGGTAGCCTGGATGGTACTACATTCACAAAATAGATGCGACAGGTACGTAAAGCCAACGAGTAAAATCCAATAATCTGTTTTTTATTCGTATAGTTTTAGAGTACATCTGGTGGGGTACCTTTTGTTATGACTAACTTGTGGTTGATAACTTTTGAAGGATTCTCCGGTGTTAAGTTTTGGATCAAGCTGATATTTGTGCTTTCCCTTTATCTATATCTTTGTGACAGAATCAACAGGTTGGATGGCAAATAAACATTATAGGGTGTCCTAAGATAGCACAGTCGAGTCGCAACTAGCAGGGCCAGTGGGCCACTATGCAATCCGCATCCGTCTCGGCAACTTCCACCGTAAAGCAGATTGTGTACTAAGTACACTCTTTAAGGCCCAACATCGATCTATGTGTCTTATCTATGCGGTTCATCCGTTTTTAAAGATCTTTTTAGGGCATGAGTCCAAAATTGAAGTATATCTAAAGATCAAGTGGACCACACTACAAGAATAGTAGAAATAATGATGTTCATAGTTGGAACCTTCCCCGGGCCCAAAGTGATGTTTATTTGCCATCCAACCTGTTTATAAGGTCACAAGGACACGGATGGAGAAGACAATAAGAGTCCGGATCCTCTTGGCTTCCAAGCAGGAAATTCCAGCTTGAAGCCTTTTCATTATTCTACATCATCAACTGCTGACCAATGAAAACTCCAAGCAGGGACAAGCAGGGATTTCCTGCTTGGAAGCCAACAGAAGACCGATACTCAAATACTTCGATGCAAGAAGGGCCACATAAGTTTTCAACGGTCTGCATTCCATTCACACTCTTTACTGTGGCGTGGTCCACTTGAGCTTTGAATATACTTCAATTTTGGGCTCAGGTAATAAAATGATCTGACAAAATGGATGGACGGCGTGGACAAAAGACATAAACCATTGTGGGCAACCGCTTCCACTGCACGTGGGTCCAATCGTGGGCCGAATATGACGATCCGGAGACGCAACATGTGCAACAAGAACTCCGGCGTACTACATTAATTCGGTACTCCTCTTTTCCTCCTCCAGCGTGCATCTCGTGGTATTCACCCTGTTTCCGCCATTTAATATCTCAGACTCTCCCCTTAATGGCCATCAACTATCTGTCTACTCCAAAACAAACAGAGAGAGAGAGAGAGAGGCATCGATCGATTTCTGATCAATGGATGGTATTGACGAAGAAATGGCCCCAGGCCAAACAGGAGGAAGAAGAGGAGTTCCGACCTTCCTATCCGCAGAACGAAGAAGATGAAGGTGTCCTAACAAAGATAGGATTGAAGAAGAAGCTTCTCCGAGTTGGAGAAGGTTGGGAATCTCCCGAACAAGGAGATGAAATTACCGGTACTCTCCTCATTTCTCTTTCTGGATTTTCTTTATTTTCCTCTCTGTGTTTCTGCTCTCTCTGCTCTCTCTCTCTCTCTCTCTCTCTGGATTCTCTTGATTTTCCTGTCTATCTGTTTCTGCTCTCTCTCTCTCTCTCCCCCCTAATTTCTCCATTTGGGTGATGTTTTTTCCACTGCTTGGAGATGAATCTGTCGCTATGTCAGTCTGTTTCATGCTGGGGCGCGCTCTGCCACCAGTAAGCATACTGTGGGACCCGCATATGTGGACCTCAGTGATGTGATCAAGGAATCCAAGCCGTACACAAGATGAGTCACATCAGAAACCCCCCGGCCCAAAAATCATTCCGACCCAAAACTCGGATGGGCCATAATACAGGTAAGGCCCCACCGTTGATTAGCGTGGTGGCCCCACTCTGTTGTATATATATAATCAAGGCCGTTCAGACCCTTCAGGAGAAAATTCAGGCTGTTTTACGACTCAAGTGGGCCCCTGTGAAATTCAAGGTTAGGCGTTCCTCCGGGCTGTGTTCAGGGGTCTTTTGAGCTGACCCATCCAATAGATTGTGTTGGATGGTGTGAATACATCACTTGGGTCCCACATCTGCTTTGTGGGTACCACTGGAGCAGGCGGCAGGCCCCATTCCTGCTTTATGTATGAATCTCCATTTTCAGGGTTTTGCTGAGGTTTATGAAAGATTGGTGGGAAGAATCGAATACCCCAACTTCGTGTGTCAGACGTGCGTGGCACGTGCACATTCACGTGTGCGTGTGTGCGTGTTGCACGTGTAGCCCGTGCATGATTCTTTCTTTTGAATTGCAATCTTCTGTATGGGCCCGCTCTAGTGGTACCGGTACCATCGTGGCGCTACGATCGTACCGGGCAGATGCATGGCCCACGTGCATGGGTGGGCCACAACACAATGAACAAGCTGGAAGGGGACCCTACCCTTGATTTGCGTGGTAGCCCCACCATGCAGTGTATATGGAATCCAGGCCGTTCAGACTTCCGATCCTTATATGTGGCCTGAATGAAGGGTAAGACGAAAGTTCAGGTGGGCCCATTCAAAATCAAGGGTGGGTGTTACCTCCCACCTTGTTTCCTATGCTGTGGCTTAACTGAGTTTTGGATCGACCTGATTTTTTGGTTTGTCGGGTGTTAGTGAGGTGACCCATCTGATGGACGGGTTGGATGTAATATATAAATTACATGGACCCCACATCTGCCGTGTATTGGTCCTCATTATCCATGTCATGATGATCCTTCCTCATTTTTAATGTAGTAGTGTCCCTTTTATTTGATTTGTTCGTTGGTACATCTCTACTTTGTTTCTCTATATATCCATGTCTTTCCATGCATCAATAGACACAATCTCGTTTTCAAATTTTAAGGGTTTTCTCGGAATATTAATGAGAAAATCTTGCTGAAAATAAAAAATATTTATTGTAAATTATTAATTAATTTAAAATTTAAATAAATGAATTATATATATTTATATTTATATAACAAATTCATTAATGCTTTTACTATTTTTCAGTTAATATCATGCTATTTTAAAATTTGTATTGTGATAATATTTTTAGTGAATTTCTCCAAATATTCAGGCCATATTCGTTACACTGCATGCATCCGTATGTGCCGTTCGCCTTTGTATTTGATTCACACTAATTCTATGAGTATAATCAAATTTCTATTTGCAGTGCACTATACTGGTACTGTCTTGGGTGGGACACAATTTGCCTCCAGCAAGGATGCGGGGAAGCCGTTGGTTGCATTTGTCGGATGCGGTATGTATGACAGGATTGTTTTTTTTTTTTTTTTGACATGTCCTTCATAGGATTTTGATGTTGTTGAGTGTGATCCTAATGGGCTACATTGTTAAATTCCTTTAACTTCCTATTCTTCGATTAGTACTGTGAATAAATCTTGGGGCCTGTTTGGCTGCTGCCCATTTATCATTTCTTATTGTTTCTGCTGAATAGTGAAGCTATCTGAAAACATAGCTCTTAGGCTCCTTTGCAAATTAAAGAAAAAAATCATTTGGGAAAGTGGTGATTTGCTGCCAGAATGAACATGTGTGGGATTCAAACCATCCAGCTGAAGTTCCATCAAGTGATCACGCCTCCACTGAAAATCAGGCCCATTGGACGCTTAGGTGGGCACTGGCAGTGGACTAAATCTGAACCGTAGGTGGACATTCTACAGGCGCTTGCACGTTCGTTTGCGCCTGTTGTTAAAAACGAATTGAAACATGTTTCAATGGCACCCAAATGGGCTTTTTGTCATGATTCAACTTGATTCCTATTTGTGTTATTTATCAATTAAAACAGATTAAACTGGATTGTGGGTAATGGTCAATGATGGATTTCTTCTGTCGTTGTTTCATTCCCGCAACTTACTACTTTTTAACCTTATCGTTTGAATAAAATCCTATTGGAAATGGATCGTGAATTGTGATTCATTTTGATTCCTATTTGTTTGTCTTATCAATTGAAGTGGGCGAAAAAAAATTATGGGTAATGTTCAAAGACAGATTTCTTTCCATCATCTAATGTCTAGGATTCTCCATATATTTCCTTACCACATTGGAATGCCATATAATGCATGAAGTGAGTTTTAATGCAGAATGCTGGATAGTTGGTTAGTCCATGTACCATTATTTCCAGATTTAAATTTTTTTTTTTAATGTTCTATTGATTTAATATATAAAACTAAAAAGGTTCATGTAATTTATGATCTGATTTTGCACCCTCGTAAGTATTCACAATCAGATTTTATGTTCAGAACATTACCATCAACTTAATACCACTAGTGGAAATAAAGAAAAAGAATTCCATGAAGCTACTGTCTATACAAATGCCAAATATCTATTTGGTGCCTAAGTTTCAAGGAGTTACCTTTCCTGTCCTGGAAAGCGAGTGCTCTAGTTGATTTAAGAGTGCCACAGTTCAATCAGTCGCTTAAGATGACTGTTGTGAAATGCAAAGAGAACTATTAAGAAACTATTATTCCACACTCAACTAGGGTTGCAACTCAGTCGGATCGGGTTGGGTCGGATTGTGGGTCAACCTGAGCCCGACCCAACCCCAAGAGGACCCAACCCAAATTCCAATCCGAGGCGTCAAACTTGAACCCAACCCAAATTCCTCTTTACTCAACCCTAACCTAACCCATCCCGACCCAAATACATGTGATTATTCCCAACCCGACCTAACCCGACCCAACCTGAGGACCCTGACAACTGACACGAACTCAGGTTGGCTGAGTCGGGTTTGGGCTACATACAGCTAGGCAATTTCTATGGGGTTTTGATTTGAGAAAGAAAACATCATGATCTTTGATGCCCGCATACAGATACGGATATAGACATGGAACACGGATGCTAGCATCCCATATGATACTCCTTTGCCATGAGGAAATTGCTTAAGTTGAAAGAGCAACAGACCCAATTCATTAGGAGATCGTATCTTAAAAGTATCCATGCAGTATCTTCTACCGATATCAGTATTGACATGATATGACACCGGTACCCGAGCATACTCAAGTATCTGGCTACACTTAGATTATGGCCCATATGTTCCATACCTTCAACTCAATATCTTTCTCCTGTTCTACTGAAATCTAAACTGCATATGTAACAGTGGCTTACTTGATTACTTATGCAGATAATGTACTTAAAGGATGTGAGGAGGGCCTTATTACAATGAGGAAGGGAGAGATTGCTCTGTTCACAGTGCCTCCTGAAATTAATCATGGAATTCAAAATATTTTCCCAAGCATTCCCATCATTGCGACTTTACTGTTTGAAGTTGAAATGGTATCATGGTTCAGAGTTGTCGACGTTTGTGGAGATGGAGGTGTCATGAAGAAGATTGCACTCAAAAGTGAGCTATTAGAGCGACCACAGAAAAAAGATGAGGTGACAGGTAATTCTGGCTACAAAGAAAGATATCCAACTTGGTATTTAAATCCTGCTTGAAAGACCCTGGAAATCAGGGTTCATTCTGCTCTTTTAGCAGAGTGAACCTGCCTGGCATTTGGGGGTTCAGAAAACAGGAATTACATTACATTGGCTCCCATTTCCCACTTTTCTCTGTTCCAAATTGTGCTTTGAGATAAATAGCTTCAGTTCGTTCTTATGCTGAAAGGAAGTCCTTTCTTTTATTGGTACTTCATGGCAGTGAAATATGAGGTGAAACTTGAGGATGGTAGCCTTGTGGCAAGAACACCCTGATGATGGCATCGAATTCCTTGTAAATGACGGTAATGGTGTTATCTATATTTTATGTTTTTATTGTTGTAAACGTTGGTGATCTGATGGAATGATTCTCATGTAATGTTTGATGTTTTGTCAGGTCACCTGTGTCCTGCCATTGCAAAGACAGTAGTAACCATGAGGAAGGGAGAAAAGGCTATTTTACAAGTAGCACCTGAATGTATGTCTACGTTTTTGGTCCTTATCTTTGCATCTTGATTTGTGGTAGTAGGAACATTTCTTTTTCCCAAGAACAATAATATGATGTTTTATTCATAGTTCTTCTTATACTTTCTAGTCTAGTTGTGTGAGCTTCTCCACTTTGGGTTCTGAGTAGTGCCCGGATGTCTTTCCATGTTTCGGTCTCCTCCCCCTTTCTTTTACATACTGGTTTTTACTTGTAGGGGCATTTTTTTCCCCCAAGAATAGGAAGCATATTCAGATTTCTTCTGACTATTTCTAACTAGTTGTGTGAGCTTCTCTGCTTAGGACCTTTCCTTTGCTAGAACTCAGGCCTGTTTGGTATGTTACATGCAAGATTAAAATCATTAAGACTATGTAGAATGCTTTTCTTCATTTTTGGTAGAGGGGTTGCCTGCTCTCCTAGCTTCCTAAGGGCCCGTTTGAACACGCCCTCCAAAAGGCTGTTTGAGGCCTAAGTGCCGTTTTAATCCAAACAGCAGTTGACCTCGTGCATTTGGATGCACTTTCCAAACCTCCTACTCATCTCCCACTCGACAAAATAGGCTCTAAAATGCCATCTCGGATTGGTTTTTGCTGAGTCAACCTAAAATCAGGCTTGAGACCTCTGTTTTCAGAGACGCTTTTGAGGGAGTACGTTCAACGGACCCTAACTCGTATGAATGTCAAAACTCCATTACATTCCCCATTGGCAATACCTCTTCCATTAAAAACCATAGTTCACTCTCTTGTATTGTTTAGGATTTCGGGTATGCTTGCATTCTTCTATCGTTTCTTTTATCATATGCTGCCTCTTACCGAAGGCTTCAACAATTTGAGATACTTTCATGACATGTTATTCATAAATCATAAGTAGCATTGCATCCACTTTTTTGATTAACAACAACATCTCAGCAATAGACATCGTACGGGCCACCCTGCCTCCTTATATCATTTTGCCCACCTCAGGATGTTGCTCAGTTCTCAATGGTTCTCACACACATGATATCTCCAACAATTCCTACTACTCAGCCAGAGTACTGCAAACAAGACTCCCTCGTAATGTGAGGGTTTTATTCGAACATATGTAAGGTCTTGGCTATTTATCATGTGGGACCCACCACGAGAATTTGTCTTGTTCCAATAAACCAGGCCACTCTGCCCATCAGGTGGGCCGCATGTATGATGAGTACATGCTGTTAATTTTATGTCTTTTTTTTTTTTCCTAATGAGTTGACCAGCCTGATTTTTTGCTGGTCTATGCCCGCAGTAGGCCTAACCTGGAGATTGGCCCAGATCTTGCATGTATGCCACAAACAAAAACCCTCAATCTCATATGAGTGAGCCTCATTAGCTTTGCTCCCTCAGCCAAGTCAAATGAAAAGTCTGTCAATTTCTATAAGACTTCCAAGTTTTGAATCAGTATGCAGAGTCCCCAATCCAAATTGATGATGCACAAATCAAAGATGAGTTCTTGAATATTTCCTCTAAACACCAGCGTCATTGGGTATTTTCTAGGACATTGATATCCTTCCATTATCAACATTTGCATCGACATCTTCTTACTCTATAAGATTTTGAATTTTCTTCTATTACATATGACATATCCCATGTTTTTGTACTGTCCTGATCTGCAGATGCATTTGGCAGTCTGGGGAGACCTGCACAAGATGGTCTTTCTGCAGTTCCGCCCAGTTCTGTCATCATTATCTACTTGGAATTGGTTGCTTTCAAACTCCTTGAATATGTGACAGAGGATATGAAGGTTATCAAGAAAATCACTGATCCTGTAGATACCTCCTTCTTGAAGCCAAACAGCGGAACCCTTGCTCACAGTGAGTGAATCTTACCTGACCCTGAACCGAAGGATCTGCATGGTATTCTTATAGTGTCATTTTGGACAAATGGGCCCATGGTTCAGTGATCCAGTCTGTTGATTTCATGACACCATAGTGGATGGATGATGCTCCAAAATGCCTTGATGGTACAATTCTAACGCTTCAATTGGTGGTCAATGAATAGACGGTTAAGAAAAGAAGTACCACGGTTATCCAAATTCAAATGCCAAAAACACCATTTGGGATGGGCCCCTTAGATCAATGGTCTGGGTTGTTAAACCATGGGGCCTAGTGTACGAACTGAAAGTCAGGATGCTATTCATATCATTAGGTCAAGAATCATATATTCCTCAACTCATTAACTCTTGTCTGGGTTTTCTATTACCAGCTGCTAAAATCAGTTTGGTGTTTGCAAATCGCAGTTAGGTATGTTGGTAAAGTTGCAGATGGCACAATCTTTGACAAAAAAGGATATGATGGGGAGGAACCTTTTGAATTCATAGTGGATGAAGGTAAGTCATCGATAGTCATACTATTTTCAGTCCAGATGAGGATTGGACGCTGAAGATATTGCATGTGTTTGCAGAGCAAGTCATCACTGGCCTTGATCTGGCTGCCGCCACCATGAGAAAAGGAGAGCATGCTCTTGTCATCGTTGATCATGAGTATGGCTTTGGAAACACTGAGACTACAACTAACTTGGCTGTGGTTCCTCCTCTTTCGACCTTGTACTATGAAGTAGAGATGGTAGACTTCACTAAGGTATGTGCAGTTCAACGCGTATGTTATTTGATACAAACTATATTCATACGGTTTGCTATTGTTTGTCTGCACAGTTTGCATGGTTTGCCAAATTTCTGGTGTAATTTGAGAAGAAATAGAGTAAACTAGTAAATCTCTACTATATATATAACACGAGTATCAGGGGACAATTTTGTCCCTGCAATTAGTTTTTCTATGGCCGACAACCTTAGATATTCAATAGACATGGAAGACATTTCAAATGAAGGTGTGTGCATTTCGGGAACTGAAAAATGTGGCTGTTGTTGTCTGATGGTTCGAATTTCACCAGCCTAAAAGCTTGCAACGGCTTAGATTCAAGCAGCGTTTGGACAATTTTACAAATTTACCTCTTACAATTAGTTATGGAAGAGCCGTTCTCAAGGGCATTCATGTCCTTCTCACTTCTTCCTGCAGGTAGCCCGCAACCACTCTCCTGCTTTCTCTGTGTAGTTTGCATAGAAAGTGGGTGCCCATGCGATGGTGGCTCCTTGGGGCCTACCGTGATGTTTGTGTTAAATCCACTCCATACATCTGTTGTGCCAGTTCAATTTAGAGAGTCAGACCAAAATTTAGGTGTCAGTTCAATTTGTGTTAAATCCCCACCTGGACAAACTAGAAACCTGAATTGTACTGATCAAAAGTCAGTTTCTTTCAGCCACTAAATTGCTTGTTAGTTTTAAAACTCTCCACAGGTGTTGATGCCCATATACCTCATTTGGTCATCATGAATCTACTGTTTTTTTCAATTTGGTATGACATGGTCCAGGTTAAGGAGTCATGGGACATGGAGCCTGAAGAAAAGATTGAATATGCTGGCAAAAGGAAAGAGGAAGGTAATGCTTATTTCAAAGCTGGAAAGTATGCTCGAGCTTCCTGAGATATGACATGGTAAGTTATTTTCTCTCGATCTGTACTATTTATTTATCTCCTGTTCATCCATCCATTCTCTCCCTCTTTGTCTCTCTCCCTTGCATCAGATAATTTAAGTTATAGTGTGTTTGGAAAGATTTACTACATTGTGTTTTTTTTTTCCTTCATGAGGTTTTCTAGTCCTTTATGCATGTGGATCCTACACCATTCATGGTACATACTTGTAGATCTAAGATGTCCATCTGATGGAACTCATTGTGTACATGCACTGGTCCAAGAATCAGGCTGCTCCATTCATCAGGTGGGCCAAATGTGGATCCCTGGGCAGACTTTTTTAACCATTGATTTTTCTTGCAGCGTGGCCTACATGATGAGAAAGCATGGCTGATTTTTTCGTTAAGGTACAGACACAGTGGAGCCCACCTGATATATGGCTTGGATCTTGCACATGTAGCAGCAGTATGATAGCTCAAAGAGTGCTGCCTTGTAATTAATTACCTTTTGATTAACAGAAATTCAAGCTAGCGACTCACTTTTGTTGAATCAACATCTTGGGTCATCTTGGAATCATGACTTTTGTTTAGATCTCCTTGACTTTGTATGTTTTGTTATCTGGAAAACATCATGAACCTTCTTTTGCATTGCTGCACTTCATTTGAGTTTTGCTAACTTCTGTTGCTTGCTTATTTGCTCAGGCTGTAAAATATGTGGAATTCGAGAGCACTTTCAACGAAGAGCAGAAGAAGCTCGGGAAGTTTTTCAAGGTCACCTGCAATCTTAACAATGCAGCATGCAAACTCAAGTTGAAGGAGTTTAGAGAAGCTGCTAAGCTTTGCTCAAAGGTAATTGGTTTACTGAGTTACAACCTCTTTGCTTTGACCTTGTTATGTGTTAGATTATGAGTACGTGTGGGCTTTGGGCGCAGCGCATTTATATGGTCTTGTAAGGTATGGGCTAAGGCCGACACGTTGGATATTGGGATTTAATAATAACATTGGGGGGAGTGAGATCTTTCAGTTCTCACTCCCTAATCTCTCTAATCATAGTTAATAATAAGCTTAACATGGAATCGGAGCTTATTGGGAAATAAAAGACGAAGTGACTTGACTGACATATGACCTAAGCGTGTATGCCGGAGTTGCAAGACCACATTCTATTATAAACTACACAATCCACTACGGCTATCAATTAAAAGCAAGTTTCAACGACTAATTGCGCATTATCTGAAAGGTGGATATGGAAAACTTAGGTGGGATCCTATGGGTAGGGAAACTTTGTACATGAATCTGATATACGTTGTTTGTTTTGCACGGTTAATTCCAAGGAAATGTTGAGAGGTTAGTGGTCAAGAGCGAGAGATGTCTCTCATTTCCATAGAAATGCCCATGGATTAGCTTTTTGGGGAGAAATCAATGGACTTATTTTCTGAGGAAAAGGATAATAATGATTCAATTTTTGCAACTACTTTTTACGATACAAACAACGGAAAACACCACATTTGTGGAAATCGATTGCATTTCCAACCATTTCCAGCTTCCCAAGCCCCTAAAATTCTATAGTTTGAGGTGTTTAAGATCAGTTAGGCTGCTTTTGGTGGGTATCAAACCCATGACCTAAATGTTGTAGCCCTTTCATGTAATCACGGGTTGGCTTGGCGACCCACTCCCCATCCTCCATCTGCATTGCACGTGAATTTTCTATTTTTATTTGTCATTGCCCCTTTTTTTTCAATCTTATGCTCTTTCGATACAGGTATTGCAATTGGAGTCTCACAACATCAAAGCACTTTTCCGGAGAGCCGAGGCCTACATAGAGATCACTGATCTTGACCTAGCAGAATTGGACTTGAAGAAGGCACTTGAGATCGAACCTGATAACGGGTAGGCATATATTTTTTGCACTTCAAAAGTCTATGAGATACATTACATCTTAATCAGTGAAAAATGAGCCCCTAGTTGCCAATCAGCATACGAAAAAAAAGTGGGCCCATGCACTCGTTTTTACTTGGTATTTTGCAATGATGAAAGGTTAATTTCTAATTTTCTTGCATCTTTAGATACTGGGAAAATTCTAACTTAATATAAAGCAATCCACAAACATGCGCATGCGCTTTGTATTCTTTTCTCTATCTACTTTTCAGCAATAGAAGACTTTTGCCAATATTGTTCTCTCCTTAGAGAATGGGGAGACTGATTGCATCTCACAAGAATAATAGAAGTAACATCCTTTTTTTTTTGGTAAACGTGTATGTATGCATTTATACATGCATTATATTAGTAATTCTCCATTTTTTTTACTTTTGTATCTAGAGGTTGCAGAAAGAAGAAATGCTGGCTGCTGGTTATGGATCATACACACAAACCGTACATTCATGCATCCATCTGTCCATTCACACGCTTGCCAAGTTGCTCATTGTGTGTGATCTGGATTGTCCATCTAGTGGGCCCCACTGTAATAGCAGTGGTCTTAAAAATCAGTCTGGTCCAGTCATCAGATGAGCCACAAGTGCACGAAAATATGCGCAGGTAAAAAGTCGTCCGACGTTCCAGTGTACATGCGACCAACCTGACAACCAGACCAGCCTGATTTTCTGGCAACAGGACACTGCAAGGCCCATCCAGGTTCTGACAGCACACATGATGTGGTGGTGGCTATAGTTGTGGATAGCTATATAGCAGTGCACTTACCACATTCCATTTTTCATTGATAAGATGGAAATCTTCCATATGAAAATGTAATGCATCTTTTCTTTATTTCTTCTCTATGTCATGGTTAAATAACTTGGAAACTCAGATTGACTTGTTCGGTCTTGAATTGAGTTGCAACTCATCTGGGGTGTATCAGCCTGACATTCCTGGAGTCTTAAAATCATGCTTTCTATACATACAACACACATACATGTGCTAGAGATGTGACGGGTCTCTGTGCATTTGCAGGGAAGTGACTCAACAGCTTGCCAAACTGAAGAAGTTACAGTCCTACTATGATAAGAAGGAAACCAAGCTTTACGCAAACATGTTAGCAAAGCTAAGAATATCAGCTGAAAGCTGAAGCAGGCGTTCGTTTTCTCCATACCAGAGAGCCCTGTCCACCTCTCAAGAAACTCTTTCTGGGATCAGTTTCTCAATGTACCAGCAATTGAATTCTTATATAGAATGTATCGGACGAATAATCATGTCTCTGCATTTATTTAGTGGCATGTTTGTATGGTATCTATCATTGGGATGGCTGGTTTTAGCGTCCAGAATATATGTCTGTTTGTGGGGCTTTTCTGATAAAAATAAATTTCAAAAAGTAAAATATTTTTTTTCTAGGAAGCAAATAAATATATTGTATATGGAAATTTCAATATTCACGAGGGTTAGGAGTTTTTGCCATAGGAATCTAGGTTCAAATCTATACAAGGGCGGTGCTTCATACTGTCTACATGTGTGGCGTGAGCTGCATGGTTGCTTGGGCGCCTTTTGGTACTCTATGAAGCTCACATTGCACTCTATCATTACAGGGAGCCTAAAGAGCCACAGTGTTTGTTGTGTGCCAGTGTGGTTCAATACACTAGTGCACAAGTTTCCAGTAATAGTGTTTGTTGATTGTGCCAAACACAGGTTGTAAGGATGGAATCGGTGTCGCATCTCACATGTGGCGACAATTGGGTTGGCTTGGGTCTGGGTGGTACTAGTTCCTGAAAAATACATGCACAAGATTGATACTTGCAAAGCCACAAAAGAAAAGAGTTGTATCAAAATTCAAAAGGCAAAAAAAAAGAAAAAGAAAAACAAGAGATGAGAGAGAGATTTAAGTGGGTCAAGAACATATCTACAGAGCCACGAGAGGATCTGAAAAACATAAAATTTAGTGTGTCGTAATAAAGGTCTGAAACAAAAACAACAAGAAAAAATATTACAAAGCTTACCACTATACTGTTATTCCTAAGTATAAAAGCTTTCTCACTAAGGAATACTTTAGAAGAAAGTACTCTCTGCATAAAAGGTATATGGATGTCCTACAGAGTCATGTGAATCTCTCCAAAAAGACTTTCTCATATATATATATATATATATATATATATATATATATATATATATATATATCTTGGACATTACAATTCAGAGGGCCACATGTACAATAGATTAGCCTAGCAACACCTATGTCTATCTTTAAAAATAAGTAAAAAAGAGAGAGGATTAGTAATCCAAGCAAAAGGAGGGATTCCAAAACTCAGGAAAAGAGAGGAAAAGAGAGGATTGGCAATCCCTTGGATCCGTAATATCCTCAGTGGCCGTTGGATTAGCAATACCCTCCAATCCTCCCCGAATGGACGGTGCCAAACGACTCCTAATACATTGATTGGATTAAACCTAAGTTGCACATTTTTACTAAGTTCATATAGTATGATAAAATGCTCAGGCTAAAAAGGTTGTATGGAATGGTGTGGGCTTTTAGTTGTACAAGTTGGCTCAACGGTTCACATGAAAGGCCTGGCTGTGGGTGGCCAATGTACCGAAAATTTCCAAGATTGGAAGATCCTGGATGCATAATATTCGGTATTGGTTGAATATGTTTCTGTATTTCCTCTCTCAACCATTTGTGGACCACCTATTGAAGGGTAAGTATTCTTCCAATCAAGGGGTTTTTTGGATGATCTATCCACATGGGGCCCACGTCCTCAACGGTTTAGATCCTTGCACGTAGCCCCTACTTGTCTCCACATGTGCAAACTGGAAATCAGGACTGTACCGTACAGCCTATTTGGCCAGAGTATTACATGAAATCTCCAGCACCAATCACCAACAGGCCGCTTGTATAGGAAATCTGTGCCGTTAAAACAATAGGTCCAACCATGGAGATCAACATTCTCAGAAATCATGCTGATCCAGACCACTGGATTGTTCGGCTCTACCGTGGAGGGCACCTCAAACATATTTTCAATGTGGTAATCCTGTTTTGAATATTTGGTTTGCAAATGGACGATCTTGAAAATAATACATCAAGGGTGCGGATTCAATTTTAAAGGGCCAAGATTGGTGAGTATGATCTTCCAATTCTGGAGACTTTTATTGCATGGCCCATTAAGGCAGGCCCAATAGATCGATGGTCTGGATCACTGAAACCAGGGGCGCAGTCGAACCTAACTGAATACCCAAGTACACTGCATGTCTTGGCCATGGATCAGATGGGCCATCAGCAGAAAAATCTATCGATATAGGAGGTTGTTGGAGCAAGGTCCATCGACTGCAGGTTCAATCAGACCATCCAACTGGATCATCGAGCCATTTAGGTCATTTTAGCAGGCCTTGAAAGTCCCGATGTCCTGAAAGCCCGGACCCAAGTCCAATTAAATATCTTTTGGATGTGAGAAGTTAGGCCCAGGTCCAACTTGTGTCCCTAATAAGTGGCTCGTGCCAAAGATGGTGGGGCTAGGGCTACCAGCTAGGTCGTCTGCTGCTGCTCATAGTGGAGAAGGGCCAAAATACTTCAGTCTATCAGAACATCACCACCATCCATTAAGATCAGGTAGGTGTGTAAGGTGTGGGGCCCATGCAACAAGTGGCTTTGTGCGGCTGCCAGGATTTGTGTTTGACATCTACTCCGTCCATCACTCGAGGCAGCTCATTTTAGGACGTAATATCAAAATATCAGGATGATCCAAAACTCAAGTGGGCCACACCACAAGGAAAAGTGGATATCCCATCCCACCCGTTCACAATGTGAGTTCCAGCAGGATGAAGCTACAAAAGGATCCCAAGAAGGTTTCATTGATAGGCATCCCTGTACCTATTTTTCGTCTGGTGTGGCCCACTTAAGTTTCGAATCGGCCTTTTTTCTTGTTCACCTCTTAACAACGTCTGGCACAAATGATGGACGGAGTAGATGTCGCACACGCATTGGTCATTGCAGGGAACAATAGACCTTTCCACGTGTATGTCGCCAGTGTTTTATTCTCTTATTAACCGTCTATCATCTTAGATCATAAATAGAAAGTCTAGTATTGTCCCATCTTAGAGATTTTCGAGGCATAGTCCGTCCTCGGTGGGATACAACAGACCAATGGTCTGGATTAGCAAACCATGAGTCCTCAGTTGCCAAACTGAAATCCCTTGCATACAGGACCATTGCTTCTTTTGTAGTAGTACCAAGAAAACGACGGACCAAAATCGCTTAAAACGGAAAGAAAAAAACAACCAACCTCTCTGGCCCTGCCATTTTGTATATATGAAATCCACTCCGTTCATCAGGTGATAACCCTTATATCCACCGTAAATACAAAATATCAGACAAACTAATGTGAAATCGTGCCTAAAACTAAGTTCATGCGTTGTGGTCGACCTGAGTTTTAGGCGCTGCATGAGTCTGGACATGACGGTACAGATCATCAGACCATCTCAGCATGTGGGCTCCGCTACAGGGCAAAACGAATCCACATTAATCAGAGGTCGATATATTCGAATCAAGCCTATCTTGAGGACATGACCAATCTACAGTGGGTCCCACTATTTGTACAGTTCGGATTTGAGGTACAGTCACGTGTACAGCTCCTGCAGCACCCCCATTATAATGTTTATTTAAGTAGTCACATGGGCATTGGAACCTTTGAGACCATCAAATCAAATGAGTAAAAGTGGGCCCACAAGTGAATCTCATCAGGGCTTGTTCTTGTCACATAGTAAGTGGACCATCCATTCTTACGTTGATGCATGGCCCAAAAAACTAAGTCAATGGCCTTTTTATATTTTAGAACCCTTTCAATCAAACATGCAAAAGTAGGGCTACAGTCGTATCTCTTCAAGGGTTCTTCTTGTCCCATAGCAGCTGGAATATCCTCGGATGTTAAGACGTGGGGCCCATGGTCAGGCAATCCACACCGTTGATCTGTTGAGCTTTGATCTTTGGTCTATTCCTGTTGAATTTCTATTTTATGGGCCAATGACAAAAACATTGCCACCTTCCTATTCCGGCAATTATATTTGCCTCGTCAGATCAACGGTCTAGATGTCCGAATTATGGACCATCTGTTGACATATTCCTTTATATGTTAGCTCGAAAGTACCCTACCTACGCGCACATTCACATGCACTGCAAACTTCGACCTAGAAAAGTGTGCAGAAAATCCGAGCCGTGTACAAGGTGGCCCACCATGAGCATGACCGTACACAAACATCAGCCTGGTCTGCAGTTCATACATCTGGTTGGCCACACAAATAGAATGGACGTTGTCCACGTTCAACTTATGTGTGTGGCTGGTCTGATGAGTGGATTGGCCTTATTTTTGGGTAAGATGATCATCACAGTGGGGGCCCACCTTGTGAACCGCTCAGATGATCCACCCATTTTCCAGCATGCACGTGTGATGTGTGTGGGGCTAGCAAACTCCATTCTGCTTTGAATCCCCTGATATAGTGCAGCCATCTGCAATCCGGCTATGATACAGGTGAGCTTCCCTACTGAATCAGGAAATTAGTGGGACCCACTGTAGATGGATTATAAACTGAAAAAAATCACTCAAGCTACCCGTGATCACATCCATTCAATTGTTAGACATCTAATGGACGGTAGAAATGAGAAGTAGTAAATGGTCCAAACTAGACAAAGATATGTCTATTAATCAGAGATCAGATCTGTACAATCGATCTGATTTTGAGGAAATGATATATCTACAGTGGATACCACCATTTGGGTGGTTCAGATGCCACGTGTACTGTAGGAAGCTCATCTCTATCCCTGGCTGTAGAGCATACAGCTGCGCTGCATCAAAAAAGCCTATTTCACATCATCAAATCATAGATGCGAAAAGTGGGGCTGGAGTTGTATCTCTTCAACGGTTCTGATTGTCACACAAAGCTCAGTTTGAAAAGCTGCACCCCCACTTTCCAACATTGTCATCTAGCCGTTGGTATCCATCTCAAAGGGCATGAGATGTATTCATCCCATATGTTGTTGTTCTCTTGGAAGCTTTTGAATGCCTTTTATTCTCACGTCAGAACCTTGAGGCGGTCCAAAAGAGACTCGCGCGGGTGACATTTGATGACGTTCATACTCACGTGTGATATATCTGAGCCACAGTTTGTATGCTGTGTACGGACTTCCGTCAACTCTCAGTGGCCCAACCAATGAACGGAGCGGATCGATCAAGGAAGTGTTCAAGGTGGGCCACAACTGAGGAAAGGTATAGATTTGTCACACGTGTGCCTTGTTTGTTTCACACGCTGGCCTGAGTCCATCAACGAGTCGTCAAAGGTAGCAGTGTTGGGACCCGATTCATGGGGGTGGATCCGTTTTCCTCTTGGGTTGGAATCTCTGTAGATATCTGATCAGAAGGAGCGGCCGAGGGGCCCTCGTTTGTCTTTAACGAAGTGGGCCGTCGATCGGACAAGGGAGTCGCAACACGTGTGATGGGAAACGAGCCACTACAAACGAGAGGAAGGTGACAATATTTCAAAATGGAGCGCGCATTGCTTTGGTTGCGTCTCATGCCCGCTGCCCATGTGCGGATGTAAATGGCCCACGTCACTGCATGTGGAGATGATCAGAACGGTCCATATACTGGCCACTGCCACGGATGGGCTCGAGTTCGAAAATCGTGAGGATAGAGGTCCATGACCACACGATTGATGGCATCCAAACGGATGGTTGAGAATAATAGAACTAGTAAACGGGTCCACATTCAACCGATGGATGGTGGAATGTTCACATGCGTTCTAACTATGGTCGTTACTATTTTGAACTATGTGGAGCCCACCTGTGATGTGTATATAGAATCTGAACCGTCAATCTGGTGCATCTTCTTATGTGTACCGTACATCCGAAAAATCATTCCTACTAAAAACGATCAGGTGGGACGCACCACGTGGAGTATCGTGCAATTCACGATTAAAACGTATCCATTCACTTGTTGTGGCCCCACCTAATTTTCTTCTTGTGGAACACCTCTGCTGCATAGGTTGAGTGACATACACGTACAGTACGGTGGACCCCACGTTCCACCTGAAAGTTTCTATGGCTGTTGTCTCCCTCTCAAGACCCCCCTTGTTTCGTTTCATGAGGCTCCCCTATTGGAGCCGGTGTCTTGAAAAACTAATGTGAGGTCTTATCAATTAACCATGCGGATGTGATTAGAGTGATCTTAGTCGTAGATCATGATTACTATGAGTCTTTTGGTGGACATTTCATTGATCGGTAGTGTATAATATACAGTGTTGCCTTGAATCTTCATTATTGATTTGTTGAGGAGTGATTCCTTTAATAGTCTCTGGGAACTTAAGATTAGACATAATAGTTATTGATATGGGAGAGTCATGGTTCATAGATCTTAGTACTTAGTTAGACCATGATTGTCACATGTGTATGAAACATACCTGTGGACATCGGTTCATGAAATGTACAACCACCTTGTGTGAGGAGATTGACTTGAGTAAGGATGGACAGTCTCCACTATTGAAAACTGACTTGGTATAGATTTATTCTTTACTCTTATCCTATACAGGAGAGTGAGTGTGCCATGAACAAATGATCCATATTTAGATATTTGGTTACTTATATTGGTGGATCGAAATTAAACTAGCAATCTAGGGGGCCATTAGTCTGGGCTGTGATCATGAGATTAGTACTTGATGATGCATGAAAAATGATTAATCCTAAAGCTTGAGGATGTGTAAGGGTCACGATCTTGATTGATCGACTTTAAGTCTTCTTATGAGGTCCATGTAGGGGCTAATAAAGTGGATGTAGATGAGTGTATCCATTAGAAGTTATTGGTTCTTGAATGGTCTAACAAAGGATCTACTTATTTTCTATGAACATGTTTATAGCTTTGATTTGGATAAATCATAAATTCGTTAAGTGATTTTTCCATTGGGCTCAGCACTCTGATTGCTTTGATAAGATTTTAAAACATTTTTAACCGTTGAAGTTTTATTTTAACTGTTGAAACTGCTTTGATCGCACTTGATGGTCAAGATCTGATGGTTCACTTTTAATTAGCATGGTATATGATTATTAATGTATGGATATGGCAGTGGAGGGGTTAAATCACAAGTATATGCATAGATGAGGCAGATCGATGCACTTCCCTCATAGTAGGTTACAAAGTTGTGTGTAAGGTGGCAAAATACCATATTAGTATTCTCTTAAAATCCTAACTTCCTTCTTATTTATTTGATCCTATCTTAGAGGAATTTATATAAGAAGCCGTAGACACCTTTCCTCTTGGGTGTGTGAATCAGAGAAAAGTGTATAGAGAGAGTAAATAAGTTTTTCCATCATTGTCTTCATCTCTATATGATCCATCCTTGTGAATGGTTGTGGGATTCCTTAGTACTTATCAAAGAAAATTTCGTGAGGTATCTAAATTTCTTCGATATTGAGATAAATCATCTAATACTGAGATTAATCGAGAGAGACCTCCTAATTTGGAGGACCATTATCAATATTAGATCAACACATATCACTAGATTTTAGGCATGATCTAACATTTTCAAGTTAGTTATATGATTCTAGAAATTGTACATGATTATATTTGAGAGATTTTGGGATTAGAATTTTATTTTTGGATTTAGAGAAAATCAAATTTTGCTTTGCAATTCGATGAAATCCCATGACCATCTTAGTTACGGATCAACATGGAATTTGTTATCTTGGGCTTGCGTGTAATGGATGGGTTGGATGGAACTACGACCCCATGCACAACAAGCCCCATAGACAACTCGAATGCATGTGATTGTACCTCCTGATGGATGAGTTGCAACTTGTGCATGACGTTATTCAAAATGCACATGCTCTCTAAATCTCGATGGGACATGGATTGCGTGGCAATCCTAGCACTGTTACATGCGGGCGCTTTTAAATACATACTCGACCTAACAACTTTCTAACATGCTTTTAACAACTTTCTAACATACTTTGTATGGGATGCAGTTTGGATCCTACCCAGTTGGTGGTAAGCTCGAGAAAGGCTTTTGCCATGTCATTTTAGGTTATAAGCTAAAAAATTAGGCACATTTAAGGCCCAAATGGACAATAGAAAGGGGATTAAACTCTTATATGAAAACTTCTTGAGGGTCACAAAAGTCTTGGATGGAACTAATATTTGTGCTTTCCCTTCATCTAGGTTTACGTAACTTTGTGAATAGGTTGGATGCCAAATAAGCATCACGTGGGTCTTAAGAAGGTTTCAACAGTGGGTGTAATTAAAACCACTGCCTCTTATAGTGTGGTCCACTTAAGCCTTTGATCTGGCTTATTTTTTAGCTCATAACCTAAAATAATATGGCAAACTGGATGAACAGTGTAGATAAATCCATTCATCACCGAGTCTCAGCCTGTCCAGGGTTTGAGATAGGTAAGGATAGTACTCAATCTCCATCTTTTACACGAAGGGGCCTCAGCTAGCTGTATATGGACCAATCAAATCCCACCGAATCCTAACACCATGCTAAAAGTCACTCAGTGAAAGAGTCCCCTTATGGTACGCAACTCAATAGGAAGCTTTGATTAGGTACTACCTAGCCTAGCCTAGCCTATTGTCACTCGAATGACTACGCCTGGGATTTTGTTAGATGGAAGGTCACTTTCATAGATAGAGCCCTCGAAAAGTATATTTAAAAGTTGTGGGTGGGTCTCAAAATATGAGGAGGTTGCCATCCGATCAAATTCCATTGCATTGTGCCTGTGCAGTGGGCGGGAGCAGATTAGGTGTTACCCTTACCATGGGACCCACTTTGATGATGTGTTGTATATCTATATTGTTCATCCTTTTATCCAACCGATGTGGTTCAAAATTAAGCATATCCAAATCTTGTGTGGACCACACCAAAGAAAGCCAGTGGTGATTGAGTGCCTCACCATTCTAAATTCCAAAAGGCCCATCGTAAATTTTATTTCCCATCCAACCTATTGATAATGTCTAGAATAAATGGATGAAGGGAAAAACATAAAGATGAGTTTAATGTAAAACTTTTGTGGCCCACGAAATGTTTTTAATAGTCATTCATTATGGTTTCTAGTGGCATGGTCCACCTGAGATTTAGATCTTCTTAAAGTTTAGGATCTCCTCCTAAAATGAGATGTAAAAACAGATGGACGGCATGGATATACAACAAATACATCAAGGTGGGCCCCAGATTGTTGGGGTAACACCCACTAAAGGTGTTACCCTGGGAAACCGCTAATCCGCTCTCGTGCCATGCAAGCTGTTCATCCACGGGACTAAAAGCAGGTGGGGCCACTCCCATCGATCGTCCTCCTCTAATTCAATCCTAGGGTTGATAACATTCTCCAATGACATGAAGTGATAAGACGCACCCATAACTGGAAAATGACTACTCAAAAGTAGTAGTTACTCCCTGCAAGAAAAAGTTCCATCCTCTCTTTTAAGCGGAAGCAGATTGCGTCCTACCCTGCTTGGACAGTATCGGTACATGCAGGGCTCTGTGGAGCTCACTGTTATGTATGGATTGTATCCACACCGTTCATCTATTTTTACAGAACATTTTAGAGTATAAGACCAAAAATAGGTAGATCCACGGCTAAAGTGGACCACACAGTGAGGATTGAATGGTTACTATTGAAAACTTCTTAGGGGCCACGTAATTTTTGAATCAAGCTGAAATCTGTGTTTTTCATTCATCCACGTTCGTTCGTGTAACCTTATGAATACGATTGGATGGCAAATAAACGTTATAACGGTGGACCTTAGGAAGGTTTCAACGCTGGGCATCATTATCACTGCTGCTTCCTGTGGTGTGGTCTACTTGACCCTTGGATCTTCCTATTTTTAGGCTCCTACTCTAAAATGATCTAAAAAAAATGAATGAACGGTGTTGATATAATCCATACATTATGGTGAGACCCACAGATCTCCTGCTGGATGGATTTCCGTCCAGGCGGGTGCAGGACGCAATCCGCTTCCCTGTTAAGCATCTTATCCAAGAGATGGTACGCTGAAGAAACGGTCCGCATTCATTGCAAAGTGCACCAATCAATGGTTCGTAGTACAATCCCCTGAGGAATTATACAATTCTTTGTCCGTGCATTTGTAATGCATACACCTGTTTTCAATTCTGACAAGTGGGGCCCATGGTTCATTAATCCAGGCCATGTACTCAATGTACAGATATGGCCCACCTAATGAGTGGATCTGCTCAAGCTCAATGCAACTCTTATTCTGTCTGCCAAAAAAAAGGACTGAAGGAGAAATACCATACCATGCAAAGGTATACTCAGCATCTCTGCAACTGCCATACATACTCTCTGAAACAGAATTTCATTTTTGTACTATTACTCTCCGACTGTCCCTTTTGCATTTATATATCATCTTTTGCAGTTTGTTTTCAGGTGCTTTTGGTTGCAACAATTCATGAAATATGGTGCAACCAAATATACCCTATATAAATAAGCCTATTAATAAGTTTGCTTTTGTGTTACTAGTAATTTAGACTATGATCACAATTTTCCTGCCAACATGACACTTGTGTAAGATTTTTATACCAATCAAATGGTAGGTCTGTCGGTGAAGATCATGGTGTTAGAATCAGGTGGGCCAGAAACCAACGAAGTAGTTCTACTTACTAGTGTGACACAACTGATTATTTCATCAGCCTTACTTTATAGAAAAATGATTTTCAACAAGGGACTTATAATTTTCATGGTTGAGATGTTTCACACGAGTGCTACGTTGGAGTGAAAGATGTTGATGTATCACAAGTTAACGTAGAGCTTGCTGAATGTGATCTATGTAATCTCAAGGCTGTTAAAAAAAATTGGCCAAACCAATAAAGCTGGTTGAACCGAGCTATTTGGGGTAGGTTTGATTTTTTTATATTAAAAATAAAAAATGTTCGTTTAGTTACCCGTTTGGGAAAATTGTAAACCATTTTCAACGGGACCGAACTGAATGGATATATATATATATATATATATATATATATATATATATATATATATATATATATATATATAGATTACCTCTACTGTATGGCACACCTTGATAATATCTTATATATTCATGTTTTCTATTCGTTTTCTTAGCCCATTTTAGGATTAAAAAAAAATTAATCAGATCTAAATCTCAAATAAACCACACCACAAGAAATAGTGTTGATAAAAATGTCCTAGGGCCCACTTAAAGAAGATTTATAATGTGTATTTGCCATTCAACTCGTTAATAAGGTCAACCATACTTGGATGAAGGGAAAAGCCAAATTTCGCTTTTAACCATTAGTATAAAACTTTTCATAGCCTATAATTATAAAAAAGTTTTAATGGTCATTCACTGGTTTTTACATTAGCGTGGTACATTAGAGATTTAGATCTTCTTAATTTTTTCAGCGTTGTCATGAAACTAACAAAATCAATAAAATTAAACTGGCTAGAATTTATCTAATTTGGTTCGATTAGTGGGGCTTCGTTGATTAAGTCAGTTCGGTTAAGTATCGCCCTTCAAAATCGAACTGAACTGAACCATGCAGAACCCTATGTAATCTTGCCCCTCAAAATCGAACGAACTGAAGCATGCAAAACCCTATGTAATCTTGCCCCTCAAAATCAAACGGACTAAACCATGCACAACCTTATGTAATCTTGCAAAGATGTCAGGCTAAGGCCACATGCCCATCCCATGTGTGTAAGATCTAATCCTTCCATCATGAGTCCCACCGTGTGGATGCCCTTGTAAGGAATCAATGTTGTCCAAACTATTATGCCCAGATGTAAGACAAACCTAACTGTCAGTTCTCCATCCATTCCAAATGTGTGGCCCACATGATGGGATTACTGGCCTTAGTTTGTGATATGTAATCTTCATTTTGGGGCCCACCGTTTGCATCATACGGATGTTTTACGTAAATGACATGCTGTGAGAAGCATGGTGCTGCACAAAAAGTAGGTCTGCTCGTATACGTCCCCACTCATTACAATAAGATAAGTCGGAACTATAGCCGTTGGATTTGGGCCCTTCTCAATGACAAAAACCGTTTATTTGACCGGGCTCACTTAGATGAGGGATGAGAGAGAGAGAGAGAGAGAGAGAGTATTTAAACCCATGGATTATACAAAAGTTAGATCGACTGTTCATATTCAAAGCAAAAGGGCCAAATTATCAAAGTGTTGAAATGATCCAACTGAAGCTTGTATTGTTTTCTTACCAACGGTCAAAGTTAGACTTGTGATATAAATGGTTTGGATCATTGAAAGATGGCCCATATTTAAGACTAGAGTCCCGACGCTTTGTATTACAAAATGTCGCGATGTCCTTGAGCCAAACCTCTTGCTTCGAAATTCGAATCGTCGTAGAATTTCTGTACCGGAAACGTCTACAACAACGGTTTAACCAAGTCCGTAAATCACCCAAGCTCTGTGGGGCCCACCTTGTTGTATATGTAAATCCACTTACGTCCATAAGGTGATAATCCTTACCTTTACTGTACATACAAAATATCATCCAGATAGAAAACACGGAAGGGCTACCCCAATGGAGAAAATGTAGAATTGGTACAAAAACTTCTAACATCATGCGATGTGGGCCACTTGAGTTATGGATCATGGTGAATTTTATATCTCCACTTTATCATGTTGGGTCACACCTGCTTAACAGGTTTGATGAAATATACACACCATCGTAGCCATGGGAATGTATGGGCCCACCTAGAATGTATGTGATTTATCTATTCCGTCCATATGTTTTTCCAGCTCATTTTAGTGATTGAGCCCAAAATTTAAGCATATCCAAATCTCAAGTGGACCATGCCATGGGAAACAGTGGGAATAATGATTTCCACCGTTGAAACCTTCCCAGGCCCTACAGTGATGTTAATTTGTCATCCAACCTGTTCATAAGATCACATGGATATGGATGAAGGGAAAACACAAATATCAGCTTTATCCAAGACTTCTTTGTCCTCTGTGAATTTTTCAATGATAGAAATTCAGTTCACACTTTTCTTGTGGTGTGGTCCACTTTAGATTTTGATATGCTTCATTTTTTGGCACCATACCTAAAATTTTATGTTAAGATGGATGAACGGAGTGGATAAAATAACGTAAATCACTATGAGCCCCACAGAGTTTACTCCGCACGCTAGCGTGCGGAGTTACTCAGCACGCAATCCGCTTCCAAAAGTCAGGGTCTGTCCACCTTATCAGGTGGGCGATAAATGGATAGTTTGAATAAAGCGATCGAAGGCCAGAGCAAGTCCATGATGTGGCCCAACTAATGAATGGCCTGGATCTCTTACGCATCCTATGAGAATCCCTTTGCCATCAAATATTCTACACGTCCTTTTGCAAAATAAGTATCGATTACTAAACACCCAGGTCCATGGCTCAAGTGGTAGATGGTCTAGATTGTCACACATGTATGCTGCATTTAGGAATGAGTTAGCTAAAACCATTTTGAAAATATAGATTAACCAACAATTTAAGAGGAACACCGGAATAAATGGTATTGAATTGTGTTAGGTGGAATTGACACCAATGTTACGCAATGATGGAAATATCATGGCATTTCGACAGTCCAATCTCACATTTTGGATCAATTTTTCTAGTAGGGGAAAAACACCCTATTAAGCAAAATCAGCATTTAGTGAACCATGGAATTATAATCAATGACCAAATTTCACAACTGACGCTGGTCACCTATATACGTATGCAACTCGATTGTCACATATAAAGGGCGCATGTGGATGGATGGCATGGATAAAACACATGCATGGACATGGGGCCCACAAATATAGTGAATTTCAAAATATACAAGAAATTCTGTGGTATCTCTTGTCCGAACGGGATGATATGATACCTGGATTAATCCAATCCTTTCCATCCACTTAAAAAAATAGGATAAAATTATTTACATTGATCCAAATGTGATTCCATACCACCTAATCCCAAATTTTTAAGTATAAATCCAAGCATAGAGTGTTATCATAGTATTTGACTTTAAGCCCTAAAATGTTTAGAAGCAGGGGAAGACTACTGCTTGCAAGACTCTCGAAGAAATTTGAAAAACTAAGTGTTGATCATGTAATCTAAACCACACCAGATAACAGAGTTTGAAAAATAAAAACAATTACTAAGCTTGTGATTAAAATATATAAAATGACAAAATTTTAAAAACTTATATTACCCGTAATAAGCTGTAAATAGTTCATAGACAATTACAACCGTCCAAACAAACTTTGTAATATCTTTATTTATAAACTCTTTATAATCAAAGAATTTTAGAGGCATCAAACAACCCCTTAATCTATCCCTACTTGACTTGGTTAGGTACAAGGTGGCATGCCCATCGTTTGCCTTGGGCCACTGCCTCCTTGCATGAGATCTACAGCACCTAATATTTACCATGGGGCCCACCTTGATGATGTGTTGTATATCCACGCCGTCCATCCATTTCTACAGCCCATTTTAAGATGTAGTCTGACAAATTAAGCATATGATCCAAATCTCAGGTGGACCAAAAATTCCAAAGGGTCCATTGTAAGGTTTGTGTAATGTTTATTTGCCATCCAACCTGTTGATAATAGGGCTGTAAATGGTCGGGTTCGGGGTGGGTTTAGCCAAAACCAGACCCGTCCATTTACTAAATGGGTCTGGGTCTAAATTTTAGACCCAGACCCTTTTACTAAATGGGCGGGTCCGAGTCAAGTCTGAGTCAACCCATCAGACCCATTTATAAATGGGTCTGGGTCTGGTAGAGGGAGATCCACCCAGACCCATTTATAAATGGGTCGGGTCTAATGGGTCTGGGTCTGAATTAAGTATGCAAACATTTTACAAGGCTTAAAATCGGGTCTAGACGGGTCCCTTGAAACATAGACCAAACCCGCCCACTTACTAAATGGGTTCGGGTCGGGTCAGGTCGGGCCTAATATAAAGGAAACTAGACCCAGACCCGTTTAACAATTGGGTCTGTTCTTGGACCCAGACCCGTACCATTTAACAAATGGGTCGGGTCTGGGTCGGGTCTAAATGGGTTGGGTCCAGGTACCCCATCGGTCCGCTGACCCATTTACTGCCCTAGTTGATAATGTCAAGGATGAATGGAAAATACAAAGATCATGAGCTTGATCCAAAACTTCTATAGCTCATAAAAAGTTTTTAATGGTTATTCATCACTATTTCTTGTGTTGTGGTGTGCCTGAGATTTTTCCTTCTTAAGGTTTAGGATCACTTTGAGATGGAAAAACAGATGGACGGCGTGGATATATGACACATATATCAAGGTGGGCCCCACATGGTTAGGGTAACACTCAGGTGTTATCAGGGTAACAGCTAATCCGCTCACCAGGTGGGCTCACAGTAAGAAATGGTGTAAATTCATGCATATAATATCTGCATCCGCGTGGTGTGGCCCACCTAAGCTGGAGAGTTAGCCTAGTGCAGCTCTTCATCAAAAGCTGTGAGAAAAACTTTAATACTCCGGCGGAGTGAGATAGGTGATACGCAGGCAACTAGATCAGATTAAACTGTCCAACAATTCAGGGGTATCATTAACCAAGAAATTAAACTTATTTGATTATTTTACTATCAGATTTGTAAACATTTATTGGACGGTTGAAAATAAAAACTATTTAACCGTTCAAATTAGCCAGCATGGAGCTACCTGATTGTTGGACATTTATTGGACGGATAAAAATTCAATGGGCCTTTTTCCACAAACAAGTGTTCATGAATCAGTGGTTCGGATTGTTTTACTAATGTGATGTTGGGACTAGATGTGGCAATGGGTTGGGTTGGGTTGGGTTGGGTTGGGTTCCATCGTTTCCACCTAACACAATCCAAATTGAATTCGGGTTGGATTTTCCCAACCCTTACCCAGTCTAAATTAGATCAGGTCGGGTTGGGTTGACTTGCATTTTAATGATCAACTAACTTTGTAGATTAAACTGAAATTATATCTTATTTCAAGCTTCAATTTGAATCAAAATACTAAGAATTTTCAAGAAAAGGCTCACCTAATAAAGGAATTTTACTAAATTAATTCACAACTAGATTCAAATCTTTAGCTACCAATGCCTGCCCAACATTGCTCATGAATTTGACATGAGTAGTCATGAATTAGACTTCACCTCAAATTGGACTTAGTGAGTTTTGTTGAGTCAACTCAGCACAAGTTCCAATTAGTTTCAACCAGATTGAACTTCAAGAGCAAGGATATATAATCATGATCAATCTTAAATAGCTGAACTAAATCAAACATTCCTCGTATCATAAATAACTTCTATAAACTAATATGAACTAGGCATAGAATGAGCTCGACTCGGTTTACCACTTAGTAGCAAACCGAGTTGATCATAAATGTAAGAAAAAGATGAAATGGTTGATTATCTTACTTATACCTTAGCAACAAGAACTATATGAATGCAGCCCAACAATGATCTCAGTAGCAACAGAAGAAGACTTGACCTCCAATGGTGAAACGTCAATTATCAGTTTTCCTTCAATCCGATAGCTATGGATAGAGTAGAATCATTTCGAGGAGCTTAAAAACTTTGAGATTTCAGCTCCAACCCCTTTTAATGGATGTGTTTATATGGTTAGCATGAGATTTATGGTTTCTGGATGTAAGAAGGGAGAAAAACGGAAGAAAAATCCTATTTATATGATGGCATTCTCAACCCTAATCTGAGTGAACATCAATGGATGACTAAGATAGCTTGCAACCAAGGGTTATAAATGACTCAGATTTGCTCGAATGCATTGTCATGGATCGAGGTTAATAGGGAAAGAAATGAAGGTGAGAGAAAAAGAAAACGAAATATTTTTGTTTTTGGACCCGCCACTTGCATAACGCAACTTATATGCGAAACAATGGTTACACACATGAGCGTCCACACTTGATATCAATTGAGTTCTAGTTAAAACTGATACTAAAAACTGATAGACGGTTTAGATCGAGCCAAGGTGGGCCACATTGGTCTCAGTGGTTAAGTTTTGAAGGGCCTGAAAACACGAAATCAGTTACCTACTGCTATCTTTGGCTTTTAACTGTGTTCACCATACAACAATATCTTTAATGAAACATCTGGAGTTTACTTGACTTCCATGTCCGAACCATATGTACGGATTGGATTAGCCAAACTGTTGTTCGAAAGTGGGTCACACGATCTTGGAAATGGATAGCGTTTGTTTGAGATGTTTCGACAGAAAGGGAGGGAGAGAAGATTTTCTCTCGGTTTTGGTTTTGATCGGATCAACAGATGTTGACCGATCCAATGAATTCGGTGTACAACATGTGCACCAATTGTTAGTGCACACCCACCAAAAAAAATGGAGCCTATTTTCATTAGAAGTGAAATCCACTTCCTCCATCATTCAGTATCATTAGTAAGGTGTTTGAGAAAAAAAAAACTATTATTATTTAACTAATAAAAAAATTAATATATAATAGTCTATTTAACCCCTATATGATTCGGGTTGGGTTAGGTCAGGTCGGGTCGGGTCAAGTTGGGTCACCTTTAACCCTAACCCGACCCATAAAAATTCAGGTTGAGTCGGGTCGGGTCAACCCAAAACTTGATTTCAAGTCAAATTTTCCAATCCTAAGCTAGAAAAAACCGATCGAGTCGGGTTGGGTTGAATTTTGTCAGGTCTAGTTGGGACCGTGACTTATCGGCAACGAATTCTAAAATTTATTCAGGTTTATTTTGAGCGAATGCATGCCAATTCTAAGTGCCCGCTATCAAGCACTATATCTATCAGCGTGTTTGGCACCATCGAATTGAGGAGAAGTGGATTCAATGATGTGAATTCTCATCAATTCTAAATCTTATCAATTCTAGATTTTTTGTTTGACAGCTAAGATTTGGAGAGAAATAAGACATGAGGGAATCGATGGTGTAAATTTTAATCCCACCATATACCCATCATATTAGCCTTGATTTTTAAATCCATGCGGTTCATCCATTTTTATTGATCATTTTATGCGAGGATCCAAAAATTAAAGTAAATCCACGAATTTGAAGTGGTGGGCCCCATGATTGCCATACGATACAAAAAGCCGAGCAGGAGAGGATCATCTATCTTATTGCGGAGATTTTGGGGCCCTCATACCCCATCCATACCAGCAGACGGACAATTTGGATGATCTCAGGAGTTGTGGGCCCCACACGTACAATATTCTAGGCCCACCACACATTATATATTGCTCCCCCTACTGTCTGTCCAAACAATGCAAGAGAGAGCGCCCCATCATCCCCCCCCCCCACTCCCCCATTCAAAATCCCTCAAATGGAGAAGCGACTGAAACTGGGAATCTCTCGCATATTCCGTTCCTCCCTCCGCTCCTGCCAATCCCAAACCCTCTCAGACGTCGCCACACAACCTGTTTTCCTGCCTCGGGATTCCCGCCGCATCCAATCTCGTCCGTCCAATCCTCCCCACAATACCTTTCCTTCCATCTGCCGGCCCAAATCCACACAAAGCATCATCAGGAACAAACCCAAGTTCCAGAACAGGAGATCATCACCGTCCGATACAGACGGCCGACGATGCCCTCCTCCGTCACCTGCTTCTCCTTTCAATTCACAACAGTTGGAAGAAACCGAGAAGATGATCAAAGCAAAGAAGATCAAAGGCAAGAAGATCGTCGATGCGACAGTCCTGAGCACTTCGTCGGATAGCTGGAGGTTCTTCAGCAGCGACGAGGAAAGGTTGAAAGAGACAGAGCCGTTGTTCTCGTCCGACTCTTATTCTTCATTTTCTTCTTCTGAATACCAAAGAGTCCGGCGTAGAAAGGCCGGTAGCGGAAATCGGGACGTGGGTTTTCGCCCGTTGGGTCCGATTCCAAAGACAAAGGCAGGAAAAGTTCAGGAGAGCGTGGCGGTGGTGAAGTCGTCGGATGACCCGTATGGAGATTTTAGAAGATCGATGGTGGAGATGATAATTGAGATGCGAATGTACACGGCGGAGGATCTGGAGCAGCTCCTTGGATGCTTTCTGTCATTGAATTCACCATTTCATCATCAGGTTATCGTCGAGGTCTTCTCAGAGATACTCGAAGCTCTCTTTCCTAACTGTTCTTGATTTCTGTTTTCGAAATTTGAGATTTCTAGGGTTTTTCTTCTTCTTCTTCTTCTTCTTCTTCTTCTAGAATTTTAGAAGATGTTTCTGACCGTTTTTTAAAATTAGATTGGGAGATGTTTTCTTGTATCTTTTGCTGGCTTGTTTTTTCTATTTCTTCTTCTTCTTCTTATGATTCATTTGTAGAGGATAGGGTTGCAGTCACAGACCATGGAACTGGAATGTCATTGAGCCACGTGGCAGAATGGTGTGCCAGTCAGGCTTGTGATGGTCCATCAAGCCACATCTATCAGATGATCCTAGCTGTTTCTTTTCTGAATTCAAATGTGGACCATCAAGCCTTTAAAGTTATTTTTTCTACCATTGCTGTGAAGGCCGCTGATTAGATGGCTAAGATCACCCGATTATGTATGTTCGGTCCATTCGCCGTGCAGGGAGAAAGAGATGGACGGTCATCCTGCAGAGATGGTTTAGTTTTTATTTATTTATTTATTTATTTTTATTATTATTTTTATTCCAATATGAAAGATTGAGTTAGACTACTATGATTGTTCACCACTATTTGACAGTAGTCATCTAATTTTGTGTTTGTAACTGGGACTACACACTATTTACTTTTAACCATCAATTGGATGGTTAGAATTTGTTGATCAGTTGTGATATTCCGAGATACGTTCCATCCTTTGTGTTGGCTTAGACACCCATGCATGAGTGCCCATGAGAGGAGGATGAGCCACCATCATTTTCAAAGTGGTGGTGAACTATCATAGTAGTCTATCTCTCAGAGATATGCTGGGCGTGAGGTTTAGACTTTTTTTTTAATTTTATTATTATTATCTAAGAGATTTTTAACCAATGGGCCATCCATTAGCCAGCTGACCCATTGTATCAACGGTTTGGATCACCGAACAATGGCCCCACTGTTACAAACTGAAAGCCCAGAGATGGTACGATCACTGTATCACATTTCTGTTACAACTATGGAAGATTTTTTTTTTTTTTTGGGGGGGGGGGGGAGAATTATACGACCCTTGTACTTTAGTTCAAACCGTCCAGATCATGGCCCCACTGTTGAACGGTCACTACTAAAAAAATGCATAGTTTGAATAATTCTAAGTACTGCCAACCGATGGATATTTGCTTGTCAAATTTGAATCATTTTCTACTTCTTTCCAACAGTTTGAATTTGGGCCGCATTTGGTGGTCCCACGATTTGGACGGTTCAGATTGAGTGGTCTATGCACCCCATGTTTAAAGTGGATAAATTCTTTTATACTCTGGCAGTAGAGTGATGGATGATACGCAGGCCGTTAGAAATTATTGAGAAATTGCATAAATGCAGTATAAATTGTTCAAACTTTTTTTTTTTTTGAAAGATGATACCTTTATTAAGAAAAAAACAAGCAACCTACAATTACATACTAAATTATTCAAAATAAACCGTCTAAATTATTAAAACCTGTTTAGATGGATCATGTCCCAAAACTTACTCTTATTTGATTATCTAATTAATTAGATTAATGGACATTTATCTGACGGTTAAGATGAAACTATCCAATGGTCTTCTTTCAAAATAAAAAGTGTCCATTAATCAGAGGATAGGATTATTGAAGCCATCTGATTTTTATGATGTAACTTAGCGAGTGGTTTAATTTGGGACGATTTTTTTTAAAAATTGGAATTTATAAGTACCTGCGTATCATGCGCAGCCAGAGTATTAAATACTGTAGAAAAGAAATGGAAAAGTAGGCAGTGGCTTTGCTTGTGGTATCAGATATTCCTTCGCTTTTGCGGTTAGAGAAGGGTTGATAGCGTTTGGTTACTTTCCGTTGGAGATTGGTTTCGTGACAGAGTGGAAAAAGTAAATGAGAAGAAGCCAAACGGCGATGAGGAAAATCCCGGATTTGGATTTTTTCTCTTCATGAGACGAAAACGCTAGGGTATGACGGGTAGGGATAAAGCGGGGGTAACCACCTCCAACATGGATGAAAAATAATTTATGTGAATAAAATCCATCACGTCCATCTGGTGGGTCACCATGTGTTTGACCTTTCTTCAGAAAATAAGATCGATTCAAGACTCAAGTGGGCCACGCCATTGGTAAAAGAGTAAAATAGTACCTAAAACATATAAATTTATTTAGTGTGGCCCACCTAAGTTTTGAAATAACTTTATTTTATTAAGTCCATTCATTTTAGTGAGGCTCATCAGAAGAGTGGATTGGATGGCATATAAACACCTCGATGGGCCCCACACACAACTAGTGGTGGATGCTCCCATCCCAACTGTTCCCTGCAGTGTGGCCTACATGAGTTTTGAGTCAGTCTAATTTTTGGTTTCTAGGGTGCACATGAGGCCACTGTGTTGATGGACGGGGTCGATCTATTGCAATTTTCATCCACGTGGCGTTTGGTTAGTAGCACTCCCCGGTTCTTGATAAAAAGAGCTTGCATACTCTGGCGGAGTGCGATGGTTAATACGCATGCACTCAGACATCATGCAAGCAAACGCGAGGTTTTGACTAGGCACAACACAGCGGCCTGGCCCAGACAGTGAAAAATCCGGGCCTAAGACAGGCCCAGTCCAGCCTGTTGACAGCCTCTATTGGACCGTCCAAATTCTGGTTCCCACTTTAATTAATATCTTAACCGTCCGATTGGTGGACACACAAAGGATGCTTAAAATGTAAAACATCCACAGTTCATATTCATCAATTAGAATTTAGGATTCTTAAATCAAACCTGATTGAATGGTTTTCATCTATCTGCAGTCAGCACCAAGATTTGGACGGTTTAATTTGAATTACATGCATGCCATGTGCATGATTTTTGAATGCATGAGCATGAACCATCACACTCAGGCAGAGTATGAAACTACCTCCTTTGTCTGTTTTACAGGAGGGTTAGGTGTAGCGATATTTCAAGAAATCTACTCCACCTAAGAAATAACGGATCCTTAGCGAGCTTTGCACACTGTGCATACTTTCTCAGTTCTGACATGTGGGGCCAGTAGTTAGATAATCCAGACCATTGGTCTGTTTCTTTCCACCTTCGATGATCCATGTCCAAGAAATCTCCTTGGCAGACACAATCTTAATAAATGGTTTAGCTGAGAAGTTTCTGAAGATCAGTGCCTAGGATTTTCCAATCTGGAAAAATTATGGGTTGTGGTCCATCCATGATGGGACATAAAAAATCAATGGCCTTGATTATTGAATCACTGGTCCCAAGGCTGTAACTACATTGAGGGGAAAGACACACACACGCACACACACACTCTCTCTCTCTCTCTCTCTCACACAAGGAGCCGGACCAACCGCCTATTTGGTGGGAGCGGATTAACTGTTACCCTTACCGTGTGGGACCCACCTTCATCTATTTTTTGTAAATCCACTCCATCCATCTGTTTTTCCATCTCATTTTAGGACGTGATCACAAACCTTAAAAAGATCCAAATCTAAGGTGGATCATACCACTAGAAAACGTGATGAATGACCATTAAAAATTATTTGTGGGCGATGCAAGTTTTGGATCAAGCTGATATTTGTATTATCACTTCATCCAAATCTTATTGACATTATCAACAGGTTGGATTGAAAATAAACATTACGAAAATATTACGATGGGCCCTTTGAAATTTTTAATGGTGAGACACTGAATAACCACTGTTTCCTGTGGTGTGGTCCACCTGAGATATTAATATCTGCATGATCTTTAAGAGCCCCTACTAAAATAATCTGTAGAAACAGATAGACGGAGTGGATATACAACACATCATCAAGGTAGGTCCCACGGTAAGGGTAACACCAGCTAAAGTGTTACCCGGGAAACAGCTCATCCGCACCCGTTGTATGCATTCCATTCTCGGTAATTTTCTTTTGAGGTTGCGTTTGATTGAACCAATTAGGTAATATTTGGTGCAACCAAACGCACCCTTAACTTTTATTAAAGTTTTTTCTTGTCGTGATATTTCTGTTAATGGAATTAACTCAAATACGCAATCTAATGGGTTGTCAACTGGTAGGGCTTGAAGAAAATAAAAGTGTATTAATTTTTAGAAATAAGTACCAAATGCAAGGCACCCATCCCTTTAGATTTAGGCATCCTATTTAGTGCTGTTAAGTGTAATTATGAACATAAATGTAAAACGAAGTCAAGGGCATTAACATGGACGGTCATGACTGGGGCTGTACATGGAGCTGAGTCTGTACATCGAGCTGAGTCGAGTCGAGGTGGGCCAAGCTTGGCTTGACTCGTCTATGCTCTCCTCGAGTTCAAGCTCGAGCTCGAGCTCACCCTCGAGCTTACCATTGGAGCTTGCCTTGTTTGCTAAAACTTTTGAGGCGAGCTAGTGGATCGAGTCGAGGCGAGTTTGCTCCCACCCCAATTTATTATATTTTTTATTATAAAATACAAATTAAAAGTCAACAACATTAAGTTGGAGAAGTCACACATATATTATGGGAGAATAGTATTTCTACGGGTGGGACCCCACCATTAAAATGACCTAGCTCTCATCGGTTTTTTATTTGGCCAAGTCACACATGCATTGAATGCAGATCACTAGTAATATTTTATGAACCATAATTAACACAGTACATGCATAGCTCACCACGTGAATGGACTGCCCTAATTATTGTGTGGACCATCTTCATGATGAGGCCTAACTGATTCATGGATCAGATGCACCACCTCCCTCGTAAAATTGCAATCAATAGATGCATATGGTGTTTGGTCTAACCATAGCCCCTGTTTTGTAGATATGTATGGTGTGTGGTCTCATCGTAGCACATGTGTTTATGTAGCGTGTAAAATACACAACCACTATGTGCTCACCATGTTTTGTACTTGAAATTACTCAATCCATTAGATATGCTCAACAAGGAATGTTCTTACCTGAACAAAATAGTAGGATTAAGAAACCCCCCAACGTGTGGGGGCTTTATATGTCCTAAGCTTGGACCCCAATGTGTGTGTGGGGGAGGGGGGAAGAGAGAACCAAGAAATAAGAAGATTATGTTTTTTTTTTTGGTTTTTTTTATAACAAATATCTATATGAAACGAGTCGAGCTTGAGCTCGAGCCGAGTTGAGCTTGAATCGAGTTGAGTTTCGAGTCGAGTCGAGTCGAATGACCCAATGGTTGAACTTCATGACTTGATTTCTGACTCGAGCTCCTAAATGAAGCTTAGCTTGACCTGTTCTATTGAGTCAAGTCGAGCTAAGGCGAGCTTTTTCGAGTCGAGTCGATCGAGTTTCTCGAGCTGACTTGGCTTATGACCAGCCCTAGTCATGATCGAAAGAGATTCGGCTAGTTAGCTTGCATTCTACCATTTTGTCCGGAGTGGATTAGGTGAAACCTCAATCTAGAGCGGGGCATCGAGTCAAGTCGGATCAATTTGGGCTGACTTGACCCGACCCAGTGTTGAAATATACTTGACCTGAACTCGACTCGACTCGGTGTCGGGCATACCTGACCTGATCCGAGTCTGGTATGTCCTGACTTAACCGATCCGAGTCTGAGCTAGTCACAAGATTGATTCAGGTCAAGTTGACCTTCTTTTTTTCTTTTTTTTTCTTCTAATTTCTAGAGCTGGCCAGCTGGGTTCTTCAATCGGGCTTCAATCAGGTTTGGGTTCTAGAGCTGTCGCCGGAAGAAGTCATTATCAGAGTTAGAGAGATTCAAATAGTAGTTAAAGTGGTTCGAGGAGGAAATAGTTCGGATATGAGCAATGAGGCGCTGATGTATATGCCTTAAATCCACATTGTTCAACCATTTTAAAAGCTCATTTTAGAGCATGATCCAAAAAATGAAGCTGACCAAAATCTTAGCTGGACCACACCACAAGAAACAATTGTGATTGAATCCCCACCATTAAAAACTTCACAGATTCCACTGGAATGTTTATGTGCCATCCAACCTGTTGATAAGCTCACAAACACCTAGATGCAGAGACCATACAAATATCATCTTGATCCAAAGCTTTTTGGCCCATAAGAAGTTCTTAATTTTCGATCATCACTGTTTCTTCTACTATGGTACATCTTGGATTTGGAATTGCTTCATTTTTTAGATCATCCCCTAAAATGAGCTTTCAATATGAATGGACAACATAGATGTAGTCACATACATCGAGGTGGGCCCCACAATCAGGGGTCCTACCCACCTTGGTGGATCCGAGGTCTCACTTGATCTAGTACTCTCCATTTTGTCAGAATATATTGTTAAAAAGCTATCGATAAGCTGTACACCCTGGCATGGTCAGATCAAATGGTCTTGAAGAAGCTACATGACAGTCATGCCACACGTGTTGTAGATGAACTTTAAAGGGAGGAACTAGAAGATGAGATTTTCAACGGCCTAAAGTTGTCAAATTATGTAAAATTCAACTGACATTGCCGTTGAAAAATCCCATCAAAACTCATGGTTGAATTCCAAATTCGATGGCTAAGGTTGATCGAATAATTTTTTTAGTTATTCGACGGTTGGTAGACATTGATTTTTTTTTTTTTTTTTTTTTTTGTTTAGTTTGACGGGCAAGTACCGTTGAATTTTTGAAATTTGAGGATAAAAAAAAAATAGCGCGAGAGAACCTGTCCCCCCCCCCCCCCCCCCCAAGTGGACCCCACCTTAGTGAACAATGGAGATAATGATGACCACCGTTAAACCTTCTGGGGTGCACCGTGCTTCATGCATTTTATCCCCATTTTAGGGTATGATAACAAAAATGAAGCAAATTCAAAATCTCAAGTGGACCCCATTGCAGGAAGTAGTAGTGACAAATACACCTACTATTTTAATTGTTAAGGGGCCCACCACTGTGAATCCCATTTGATGTATGTGTTGTATATGATGTATACAACATTGTGGGACCCCACATGGATGATGTGATGTATATTCACGTCGTACATGACCCACAAATGTAGTAGATCCCAATTTTAGTTGGATGAAGTGGATGAGAGTGAGTGAGAGTGAGAGTGAGAGAGAGAGAGAGAGAGAGAGAGATAGAGAACCTAACGGAGGGAGGGGGGGTCATCTCTGATAGATATAGGTTCTCTCGCATTGTGTGTTTTTTTTATCCCTAAATTAAAAAAATTCGATGGCGTTACCTGTCGAATAACTAACAAAAAACTCAGCCATTGAATATTAAAACAGTTATTCAACGGGCCTTGGTCATTGAATTAATAGTTGATTATACAACATTTCATGTAGAGTAGAGATGTGTATATTTGGGAGTATTAAATGTCAACATTTCATAAAAAATAATTCTCTATAAAATAAATCCCATTCAAATAAATCTTTATAAGTATTAATGCCAGAGTCTTACAAAAAGTAAGTCTCTGCAAATGCAAGAGCCCAGGGTCGTGAAGACTCCAACAAAGTTTCCTATATAAGAGTCTAGTGACATGGAGACTCTAGTGAACCTTTATATACATAATCGAAATAGGAAGATGCGTACATAATCTTTTGTACATGTGGCCTATATACAATAGGCTACACTTATGTGGAGAATAAAGAGATTTGCATAGCCAACTATTCAAATCTGTCACATTGTTGAATCATATACAAAGCCACTATCTCTCCTAGTCTATAAAAAGGCACTCGAAGAAGTGCTTCCAGCCTTCACTACAAATAATCAATCAATCTCTATAGATCTATATATGTTGCTTACCCTTTGTCCTCTATGAAACTTTATTAATTTAGCTTCTTAGCTTTAATAATTTCAATTTTTTTCAACCATATTACAACAAGTTTGAAGCCACTAATTTAGCTTAGTTTTGCTACTATCCAGCGCATTGCTGTAGTACGCGCTTAGGAATAGGTTAAATTTTCATGATCTCGTCGTTGGATCCTCATATTATTAGGTCTATACTTGATACATCTCTAGTCATATTCTGCCGACCTCACGTCACAACCGTCTTATGACCATTTGGTAGCCAGCACAAATTGCCATATGTATTTTATCTCTTTACTTAATTTTATTCTTCATTCATTGATTGTACTAGTTTAACATTCAAAATATTAAATTGATGTTCCAACCTTATTTTTAATTCTATCCAATTCTTATTACTTTATTGAGAAACCCGATCCTTTATCACTGTTGAAAGAAGAGTTCTTGGTTCAAAGGCAAAAAGATCCCATTCAGAAAGACTAAACCCCCTTCTAAAATTTACTAATTGTTGTAATAGTTGGTGGCTGAATAATCAAGCCAATCTTTACAAATCTTCTCTTAATCCAACCGATTCAATGCCTAAGGTCACAAGCGTTTAATCAATTCGAGCTGAACACGACTCTAGCATGCCCGACAATAATCTAATCACACATGTTTGATCGAATTTGGGTTGTTCATATCACATGTGGCTGTGTCCGAATTGAACAACAACAGGTTCGACCCAAAATGGCTTTGCAAAATTCAATCATTTTAGGAGTTAAATTAGGATTTCAAGTTAAAATTTATAATTTTTTGCAAGTTTGTTTTTCTATTTTTAAGGATTTAAACTCATCGTCTTCATTTAAGGGTTTTTTTAAAGTCTTTAAAAAATTAGACATCTTTCTACTATTTTTAGTAAATTTTATTATTTTGAAAAGTATCATATTTCAAGCAATCAAGATTCTTTTTCTTGTATATGCATGCGAGATGTGTTGTAATTTTATTTCTCATGTTTTTAACACGGGTATAGGGACGTGATGAGGTCGATCATTGTCAACCTTGAATCCACAAGGTCATCTTGAATCCATAAGAGCTTTCTTGAATCCACGAGAGAAGAAAACGACAAAAGTCAACTTTGATTGAAAATAATAAGAGAGTTTTTCTAAGAATGAATTTAAAAGTGTTTAAATATTCTAAGTAACCCTAAAATGTAATTTAGAAGCTACTTAAGAAAATAAGGAAACAAAACAGAAAACCGCGCAAAATAGTCGTCGTCCGTCAATCATAGTTTGGTGACCGACCCAAGATTTCAGGCAATTGGTCGGCCGATCAAAAGAGCTGGTCGATTGACCGAAAAGCTCCAAAAGTGTCCAGAGACCAAGCTAGGATTTCTAGGGTAATTTCAATCGACCGACAATGGTCAGTTGGTTAGCCGAAAAGACCCAAAATTGACCAGAGAGCAATTTGGATTTCCAGGCCCAGTTTTGATTTGTCGATTGACTGAACTATGCTAATTTTAACTGTCTTCTCTTATGCTCCTTCCTCTAGGCCATCCGAGCCATGAATGTGTCAATAACTCGTTATACATCAGTTTTAGAGTTTTCTCTTTCCTTATGAATTTCTAAGGAAATCAAATGGAAGTAGATGCATGTAAATGAAATTAAATGGGAGTAAATGTGCATGTAAATTTTAAGCTCACTTTGAGAGTCGCACATGAAAACAAAGGTGCCACCATACACATGTTCGCCCTACATGTATCACTCTAGTGATACTCCCCAACAATCCAAATATTGGCTACATAACTAAAATCACACCAAAAGAATGATCCAAACCATCCAAAGGATGGCCATCTAAATGGATGTTAAAAAATGTTGGCAAGTTGCTTGTTTGTGATCCTTACATTTGTGGCTTACCGGAGGCTTGAAATTTCCTCATTTTTTCCCCAAGTATATATTTCATTGGGCTTATTACAATCATTTTATTAAAAATCATTTACTAATTTGGTACATTAAAGCTATTAAAGCTGATTTGGTATATCACATATATTCCTGTGAATATATTGAAAATGTCAAATGCATTTCAATTCCTGATGTTTACTCTCATCGAAATAAAATATATTAATTTCAAATGCATTTCATTTACTCTTGCCTAAGCACAACTGTGTAAAGCCATTTACACCCAATTCATTTACCTACAAATCCATTTCCCATTTACATCCATTTACTAGCTCCCGAACGAGCCGTAAGTTGATTTACATCATACATCATATAGGCTATGATCAAATTATCAGCTTAACTTTTAATTAGAATGCTAATTAATGACGTGTGAGGCCCACCATGATATGCCAATGACATCCAATCTGTCCATCATATGCGCCCCCTCTTATTCTCCTTGTCGCTTAAAAACCCGGTAGATTTAAAACTAAATGGGACACGCCTAGGGCTGGTCATCATCCGAGTCAGCTCGAGAAACTTGATCGACTCGGCTCGACTCGAAAAAACTCGCCTAAGCTTGCCTCAGCTAAGTAGAACAAGTCAAGCCAAGCTTCATTTAAGAGCTTGAGTTAGAAATCGAGTCAAGTTCGACCATTGGGTCACTCGACTCAACTCAACTCGATTCAAGCTCGACTTGGCTCGACTTGTTTCATATAGATATTTGTTGAAAAAAACTATAATCTTCTTATTTCTTGGTTCTCTCTCTCCCCCTCACCCACACACACATTGGGGTCCAAGCTTAGGACATATAAAACCCTCACACGTTGGGGGGTTTCTTAATCCTACTATTTTGTTAAGGAAAAAACATTCCTTGTTGAGCATACACAATGGATTGAGTAATTTCAAGTACAAAACATGGTAAGCACACAATGGTTATGTGTTTTACACGCTACACAAAATGGGTGCTACGGTGAGATCACACACCATACAAATCTACAAAACAGGGGCTATGGTAAGATCAAACACCATATGCAGCTATTGATTGCAATTTTATGAGGGAGGTGGTGCATCTGATCCATGAATCAGCTAGGCCTCATCATGAAGATGGTCCACACAATAATCAGGGCAGTCCATTCATGTGGTGAGCTATGCATGTGTTATGTTAATCCATGGTTCAGATAATGTTACTAGCGGTCGGCATTCAATGCATGTGTGACCTAGCCAAAGAAAAAACCGATTAGACCTAAGTCATTTAAATAGTAGGGGTCCCACCAGTAGAAATATTATTCTCCTCTAATATATGTGTGACTTCTTGAACTTAACATTGTTGACTTTTAATTTATATTTTGTAGCAAAAAATATAATAAATTGAGGTGGGAGCAAGCTCGACTCGACTCGTGGTAAGCTCGCCTCGACTCTATCCACTAGCTCACCTCGAGCTCGCCTCGAAAATTTTAGCAAACAAGGCAAGCTCCAATAGTAAGCTCAAGGTTGAGCTCAAGCTCAAACTAGAGGAGAGCACGGACAAGTCAAGCCAAGCTTGGTCCACCTCAATTCGACTCAGCTCGATGTACAGCCCTAGACATGCCATAGGGAATAGTCAAGAAGGGGACACCCGCCACTTAAAAACCTTTCGGATTGTATGTAGATCCCACCATATTTTTATATATGCCATCTAATCCATTCAGAGGATTCATCCAACGGCAAGGATGAATGGACATTCGGCACATAAAATCATGCCTAAAACCTCTAATTGTGGTCCACCTGAGTTATGGACCCACCCAAGTTTTATGATCAAGGGGAACATGATAGCTAGGCACACATAATGGACGGATTGGATGTCATTAAAATGTTACGGTAGTGTGGAGGCCCTAGTACACATTGATAGTGTAGGGACCCAGTTACTTAAAGATAAGGTTTAGATGATGATGATGATGATCCTAGAACACATTTGTATTGGACCCATGTGTGGTTGAGCAGTAGCAGAAAATCAGTGATGGGACAGGTCTCACCGTACATTTCCGGCTAGTGTTTGCATGTTGAATCAGGTGGGCCAAGTCCACTCGTTGAGGGGCCCACATTCATACCCTGAATATGGACTGATTGCCAACATTTCTAAATCGCCTATTTTCCTTCCACTCATGGCTCTCCGGAGCAATGGATTAGGACAGGTGCGGTTTCACTCACAACCATACGTATGGCTCATGTGTCCAAAAATATAGATTGTCCACAAATGCTGGACCGCATTTTGCTCTGGCCACAGTCCAAAAGCTGTTCTGTCCGTACATTTTTCACTTGTGTGCAGATGAGAGACGCGTGTGTGCATGAGCACTGTAAAAGCTTGTTGTGGTTAAACACCTAAAGATAATATTCAAGAGTCATGATCCAGTGGGCTGACTGCACCGTAACCTTACCATGCACATAGTTGCATTTGGAGACGTTGGCATACATATATATCACCAATCTGGACCGTCCACTATTTTCAAGTCCATTCTTCATGGGCAGTCTTGAAAAATCATACTGATTGGATGATCCAAGCTGTTGAGTCTGTGGATTGTAGAAATTGATGGGTACAAGATTGTTTATGAAAGATAGATCTAGTCACTGATGTGTATGGTTTTACTAGTTAACGAAAGAAGATTAGATTAGATTTAATGGACGGACCAGATGATGACAAGGCCAAATGCCCGCAACTATATTCATGTTTAAGGTTTACATCCATGAAACCTATCTGGATCGTCCACTAGATAATTTCATTGTCAACGACTCTCATTCAACTCTAAAAACCAAAGGCTACGATCATCAATGAAATGTTATTATTGGCTAATAACTTATTTATAGTTTTAGTGAGAATATGGACGGTTCAAGTCTCGAACCATATCAGCACATGGGCCTCAGGTGGCGACACAAACTCTTTTGGTATCCAACCGTAACTCATCTGCCAAGGATCATCAATGCTCCAGTCGACCGTCCAATTCAGTTGATTTTTCATGCATGGGCCATCAACGGTGAGGCCAATTATGTCAACGGTTTGGATCATTAAACCATGTGCTCCACTTGCACATAACTGGATTGATTGAAAGGTGAGCTGCCCCAGTTTACTTTCAAGTCTGGTAAATCATTCTCACAAAATGTGGAAGACCCCATTGTGGATGGAGAATTTCCTGCAAATTCTCACATATTGAACATCTCAACCATCAACTTTTCCCCACTGGATTTGGGTCATCGAAGGCTTTCTTTTGGCCATTTAATAGGGCATTAATTGTTGGTTACTTTGGGATGAGGAGAAGAATAAAATCCCACTTTTTTTCCTTTCATATGTAAAACATCACCAGGTCTCTCTCTCTCTCTCTCTCTCTCACACACACACACACAGACAGCCTTTGAGGCTGGTGGGTCAAAACAAGGGGTAATAAAGACCCCGCATGCACTCTTCGCAGCCATGAACTTAAGTCGGCTAAAAACGTATGTGATTATCGCTATATCATTTATCTAAGTTGAGTGTTATCTATATAATATTTCTCACTAATATTGACTAATCATGCCAAGCACTTATAAGTTCTATGTGAATGTGATGTAGAACGGGTCGCTGACTATTTCATGGGCCAGACGGAGCAAAAGAAGACCGGTCGGGGTCGAAAGTGATTCGGACCGTCAGGACCGTAAATCGGTCATATCTCACAATCCGGAATGAGTTACGGGAAGTATAATATATCAATTTGGAGTAGCTCGAGCTACTTTAGCCAACCAACCCCGCTATGCCGGGTTGCCCAAGCCGGAATCGCAAGAATCGACCGTATCAACGGTCATTAGGCTAGTTTATTTTCAGTTTTACTATTTATAGTAAGTTTTAATTCGATCATAACTTTGCATCCGTATGGTTTTAGAGTTAGTGCCCAACATGAAAAGGGCTTAGAATATTTAGTAAAACAACGTGGTTGAGGCCGTTTGAAAACTTTCTATTTTTGGCCGAAAACCAAGAGTTCTAGTAGGATTGAACGACTTCTATAAATAGTAAGTTTACTATTTATAGTAAGTTGCGTTTGCTAGGAGTTTAAGTTGGTGTTGGATTCTGATACTTTACCTAGGGTTTAGTTTCCTATTTATATGCATTGTAATTTCGTTATTATTCATTCAATTATCAATAAATCAATTATTCAGAATTTATTTCCTCTTTTTATCTTTTATTTCTTCTCGTGGATTCGAGAAACTATCGGTTAGGGAGACGGTGATTAACCTACCACGTCCTCCCTGCGTCATTGGTATCAGAGAGAGGTTTCTTCCTCAGGACGATGACCTCTAATGAAGGGTTGGATCCTCATTCTAAGGACGGTGCACCAAGGGACTATCTAACGGCGACAGCCTTCGAGGCAGCATTCGAAGCAGCACGACGGAGAACCGGTTGATCCTGCAAGGTATACAGGCGACCCTCGACCAGATTGCTAGCATCGTTAGCTCCTCTTCGAGCCCAAGGCGACCAACAACCACCAACAGTTGTTATACGGGACAATTCTGTTGTCCGTAGAACACCCCAGGTGGATAACCGTAGGGTTACAACAGACGATTTAGAACCAAGCGATGACGAGGTCGAAGACATATTCGTACGACGACCTGCGTTAGGGAATAAGCGTGTGGAACGAGCAGAACGAGATTATCGGGGCAAAGCTGATCTTCCCAGCTTTAATGGCCTACTTCGAATAGAGGAGTTCCTCGACTGGCTGGCAGAGGTCGAACGATACTTCGACTATATGGAAGTGCCGGACGATAAGAAGGTAAAGCTAATTGCATATAAATTTAAATCCGGTGCTTCAGCATGGTGAGAAAACCTACAGGTTTCCCGCACTTGTCAGAATAAGACACCCATCCGAACATGGCCTCGGATGAGACAGCTTCTGAGAGCTCGATTCCTCCCTAGCGACTATGAACAAATTTTGTTCCAACAATATCAAAATTGTCGTCAGGGAAATCGAACCGTTTCCGAATATCTTGAAGAATTCCAACGATTGGCTACACGGAATAATTTATTGGAATCAGAGGCACAACAAGTATCACGATTCATTGGTGGGTTGCGATTTGCAATCCAGGATCGAGTCCAGATGCATCCAGTTTGGACGTTGAGTGAGGCCAACCAATTGGCCACTCGAGTAGAAACACAGTTGTCACGGCCCCCTGCTCGACCCTATTCGGCAACGCGAACTCCCAACACCGGACCCACTCAAGATACAACGTTGGCCAAAGGCAAGGAGCTTATAGGAGGGCGTCCTCAACCTCCTACGGTCACGAACCGGGACTGGGGAAGCGGTTCCTCAAGACCTCAACGTACAGCTCCCACTACAGCGGGTTCCAGCAGGATCCCCAACCCATATGGTCGGCCAAGACCAGACCATTGTCTCCGTTGTGGCCAACCAGGTCACTGGTCGAATGCTTGCCCTCAACGCCCTGCAGCACACTTAACTACGAATGAAGGCGGCGTGGAAGGTGAGTCAACAGAAGACAACCCTGAATTGGAACAGGCCGAAGAAGGGGACACAGAAGATGTCGATTGGTTGACTGAAGATCATGGGGAATCGCTAGTAGTAAGACGACTACTTTACGCTCCCAAGAAGGAAGTGCACCCACAACGACATAATATTTTTCGCACAAAGTGCACCGTGCAGGGCAAAATCTGTGACGTGATCATAGACAGTGGGAGTAGCGAAAATATTGTCTCAAGAATTATGGTGGATAAGTTACATCTGCCTATGACGAAGCACCCTACCCCTTACTCTATCGGTTGGATCAAGAAGGTGAACGAAACCAAGGTAACTCATCAATGCATTATCTCGTTTTCCATTGGTAAAAGCTATAAGGACGAGGTCCTCTGTGATGTGGTTGACATGGAAGCCTGCCACATGTTACTTGGGCGGTTATGGCAATCGGATCGAGATGTGACCCACTGTGGACGGGAAAACATATACATGTTCACCAAGGATGGTCGGAAAATTATTTTGGCCCCTATGACACCAGAGAAATACCCTGAAGCTTCTAAAGTGGAGGGGAACTCTCTCCTTACCATTCGCGAGTTTGTTAAGGAATCAAAGGAAACGGGCGAGATTTATGCCGTTATGGTAAAAGGCGAGGAGCCAGGATCCTCTAATATTCCTCAACGCCTTAAACCGCTGCTAGAAGAATTTCGAAGTACTTGGCCTGGAGAGTTACCTGATGAGTTGCCTCCCATGCGAGACATACAACATCACATCGACCTTATCCCAGGGTCCAGTTTACCCAACCGACCGCACTATCGGATGAGTCCGAAAGAATGTGAAATTTTACAGGGACAGGTGGAGGAACTGATCCGTAAAGGTCTTATTAAAGAGAGCATGAGCCCGTGTGTCGTTCCGGCACTCCTTACCCCAAAGAAGGACGGAATATGGCGCATGTGCATCGATAGCCGCGCGATCAATAAAATAACAGTTAAATATCGATTTCCAATACCGCGGTTGGATGGCATGTTGGACATGCTCGAGGGCTCCAAGGTGTTCTCGAAACTGAACTTATAGAGTGGATACCATCAAATCCGTATTAGGCCAGGTGACGAGTGGAAAACGGCCTTCAAGACTAAGGAAGGGCTATATGAATGGCTGGTTATGCCCTTCGGTTTGACCAACACACCAAGCACCTTCATGCGTTTAATGAACCAAGTGTTGAAGCCGTTCATTGGCCGTTTCGTTGTCGTTTACTTTGACGACATTCTAATATACAGTCGGATGAAACGGAGCATATGACCCACATCAGAAAAGTGTTACAAGTGTTGGCCGACAACAAGCTATACTTAAATCTGAAAAAGTGTAGCTTCTTAACTGATCAATTATTGTTTCTGGGGTTCATTGTATCGTCCACGGGTATCCGAGTGGACGAAGAAAAAGTTCGAGCTATTCGGGATTGGCCGACTCCGACAAACATTCATGAGGTACGAAGTTTTCATGGGTTGGCGACCTTCTATCGTTGATTTGTGCGGAACTTCAGCAGTATCGTCGCGCCGATTACCTACTGTATGAAGAAGGGTCCGTTCAATGGACCGAAGGGGCTGAGAAGAGCTTTGCAGAAATTAAACATCGATTGTCCACTACCCCGGTCCTGGTACTCCCTAATTTTGATAAGCTATTTGAGGTAGAATGCGACGCATCTATTGTCGGCATTGGGGGAGTCCTTTCTCAGGAGGGTAGGCCGGTTGCCTTTTACAGTGAGAAACTCAGCGACGCACGACAGAAGTGGTCGACCTATGAACTTGAATTATATGCAGTGGTTCAGGCACTGCGCCATTATCTTATTCAAAGGAAATTTATACTGTACACTGATCATCAGGCCTTAAAATTTATCAATACTCAGACTAATGTGAATCGTATACATGCTAGATGGATTTCGTTTTTACAAGAATTCATGTTCGTTCTGAAACACAAATCAGGGCAGCGAAACAAGGTGGCAGATGCACTAAGCCGACGTGCATCCCTTCTTATTACAGTGAGCAGTGAGGTGATCGGATTCGACTGTCTCAAGGAACTTTATGCCGAGGACGAGGATTTTGCAGATGCATGGAAAAAGTGCCAAGAGGGGCACCCGAGTGACCTTTTAATTCAAGATGGTTTCCTCTTCAAAGGAAATCGACTTTGCATCCCGCAGAGTTCGTTACGGGACAAAATTATTATCGAGCTGCATGGCGGTGGCCTTGGAGGTCATCTAGGACGAGATAAGACTCGAGCAATAGTGGAAGAGCGGTATTACTGGCCGCAACTTGCTCGTGATGTTGGCAGGACGGTACAACGATATCATATTTGCCAAACCTCTAAGGGACAATCTCAAAATACAGGTGTTTACACGCCATTACCCGTGCCAGATGCCCCTTGGGAGGATTTATCTATGGATTTTATATTAGGGCTCCCACGAACACAACGCGGCATGGGCTCAGTGTTCGTGGTGGTAGACTGATTCTCCAAGATGGCACACTTCATTCCGTGCAAGAAGACCTTTGATGCGATACACGTTGCGAACCTTTTCTTCAGAGAGGTTGTGCGACTATATGGGATTCCTAAGACGATCACTTCAGACCGGGACACAAAGTTCGTTAGCCACTTTTGGCGAGCCTTGTGGAATCGGTTCGGTACACGACTTCACTTCAGCAGTGCTTATCATCCACAAACAGATGGGCAGACTGAGGTCGTCAACCGCACATTGAGAAATCTCATTCGTTGCCTTTCAGGTGACAAACCGAAGCAGTGGGACATGGCCCTGGCTCAAGCAGAGTTTGCGTTCAACAACATGGTAAACCGATCGACAGGAAAGTCTCCATTCCAGATTGTTTACGGGTGCGTGCCTCGTCACACACTCGATTTGGTTCCCCTGCCCAAGCTTCCGGGCATAAGCGTTACAGCTGAACATATGGCAGACCGAATCATGGACATACATGCAGACGTGCGCAACAAATTACAGGCTTCGAACGAGAAGTACAAAGAAGCGGCCGACAAGCATCGGCGCGCCAAAGTGTTTAAAATAGGTGATCAGGTGATGGTCCACCTACGTAAAGAGCGATTTCCTACCAGGACCTACAACAAGTTGAAACATAAGAGATTGGACCTGATACCGATCATTCGCAAGATCAATGACAATGCCTACGTTGTTGATCTTCCGAATGACATGGAGATTTCAAGGACTTTCAACGTGGCAGATCTGTACGAATATCATGAACCAAAGCTGGACAAGAACTCGGGGTCGAGTTCTTTCGAAGTGGAGGAGACTGATGTAGAACGGGTCGCTGACTATTTCATGGCCCAGACAGAGCAAAAGAAGACCGGTCGGGGTCGAAAGTGATCCGGACCGTCAGGACCGTAAATCGGTCATATCTCACAATCCGGAATGAGTTACGGGACGTATAATATATCAATTTGGGGTAGCTTGAGCTACTTTAGCCAACCAACCCCGCTACGCCGGGTTACCCAAGCCAGAATCGCGAGAATCGACCGTATCGACGGTCATTAGGCTAGTTTATTTTCAGTTTTACTATTTATAGTAAGTTTTAATTCGATCATAACTTTGCATCCGTATGGTTTTAGAGTTAGTGCCCAACATGAAAAGGGCTTAGACTATTTAGTAGAACAACGTGGTTGAGGCCGTTTGAAAACTTTCTATTTTTGGCCGAAAACCAAGAGTTCTAGTAGGATTGAAATAGTAAGTTTACTATTTATAGTAAGTTGCGTTTGCTAAGAGTTTAAGTTGGAGTTGGATTCTGATACTTTACCTAGGGTTTAGTTTCCTATTTATATGCATTGTAATTTCGTTATTATTCATTCAATTATCAATAAATCAATTATTCAGAATTTATTTCCTCTTTTTATCTTTTATTTCTTCTCGTGGATTCGAGAAACTATCGGTTAGGGAAACTGGTGATCAACCTACCACGTCCTCCCTGCGTCAGAATGGTGTGGAGTTGAGGTTTTTTGTTTTTGGTAAATATATTGACAAATTAGTCTTTTGTTCCGGTTTATAATATGATAGTGTTATATATTTTTGTAGAACATTTTCTCAAATCGTAATGATAATGTTGTAAGGAAATGAAATGGAAGTAGATGCACGTAAATAAAATGAAATGAGAGTAAACTTGTATGTAAATTTTAAGCTCACTTTGAGAGTCCATGTGTAACTAAAGGTGCCACTATGCACATGTTCGACCTACATGTGTCCCGCTAGTGATACTCCCCAACAATCCGAATATCAGCTACATCACTAAAATCACATCAAAAGAATGATCCAAACCATCCAAAGGATGGTCATCTAAATGGACTGTTAAAAAATATTGGTAAGTTGCTTGTTTGTGATCCTTACGTTTGTGGCCTACCCGAGGCTTGAAATTTCCTTATTTTTTCCCCACGTATAGAGTTGCACACGAGCCGAGCTCAAGCTGAGCTTTACAAAGCTTGAGCTTGGCTTGATCAGTGGCCCACTGAGCTTGAGCTTGGCTTGGCTTGAGCATCGAGCTCAAAATAGCCGCTCGAGCTTGGCTTGCTGGTCGAGCCGATTAAGCTTTGTTCGAGCCAAGCCGATCGAGCTCATCAAGCCAAGCCGAGCCAAGCTCGAGCTGTCTTTTTCTTCTTCTTCTTCTTCTTCTTCTTTTTTAATGACAGTCTAACCCAACCCTCCCCTACCCAACCAAACCCAACCCACTTGACCCAACCCTACCTGGCTACCCGATCCACTGACTCAACCCAACCCACTCGACCCAACCCTACCCGACCCATTGACTCAGCCCAACCCTACTCGACCCACTGACTCAGCCTAACCAACTCAACCCAACCCTACCCAACGGTCCCAACCCACTGACTCAACCCAACCCTACCCAACCCAACCCACTCAACCCAAACCATATCCAACCCAACCAGCTGACCGGACGGGCGACGACTCGACCCAAAAAAACCCAATGGCATTCTGATATTCTCTATTTCAAAAAAAAAAAAAAAACTAAATAAGAAAAAATAAAAAGAAGCATACCTGGTCTAATCGCTCGCTGCCTCACTGGGCTGGGGCGTTCGTTGTTGGTGCTAGGTCGGGAGTCCGAACTCGTGGGTCTGGTCGCTCGCTGGCCGGCGGCCGCTCACTAACTGGGCTGGGGTGTTCTCTCGCTGCCACTAGAGGGTGGAGCAAGGAAGCCGGAGAGAGAGAGAGAGAGAGAGAGAGGAGAGAGGGCCGGACTCCGGAGGGGCAAGGCAACCGGGTGGGCAAGGGGGCGCAGCGAGTAGGGTTTTGTCTCTTTAAGAGAGAGGGAAATGAGGTAGGGTCGGGCATCGGGTAGGGTTTTGTAACTTAATAACTTATAATTATATTATATATATAAATTTATATTATATATTATATAATATATAGAAATATTTTTAAACGAGCTCAAGCCAAGCCGAGCCAAGCTCGAGCCGATCAAGCTTTTTTTGAGCTACAAGCTTCGAGCCAAACCGAGCCAAGCTCACTCGTGCTCGAGCTTGGCTTGTTTTCAAACAAGCTCCAAAAATCGAGCTTAAGCTTGGTCGAACTGGCCTACGAGCCAAGCTAAGCCGAGCTTATACGAGCCAAGCCGAGCGAGCTTTTCGACCTAGCTCGGCTTGTGTGCAGCTCTACCCACGTATATATTTCAATGGGCTTATTACAACCATTCTAGTAAATATCAATCATTTACTAATTTGGTATATTAAAGCGTTTAAAACTAATTTGAGATATTAAAGCTAATTTGGTATATTATATATATTCTCGTGGATATATTAAAATTTTCAAATGCATTTCATTTCCCCACATTTACTCCTATGTAAATAAAATATTTTGATTTCAAATGCATTTTATTTACTCCTATCCAAACATAACTGTGTAAAGCCAAATATGCCCAATTCATTAACCTTGAAATCCATTTCCCATTTACATCCATTTACTACCTCCCAAACCAGCATTAAGTTGAATTACGTCATAAATCATATAGGCTATGATCCCATTATCAGCTTTAACTTTTGATTAGAATGCTAATTAATGATGCGTGAGGCCCACCATGATATGCTAATGAAATCCAATCCGTCCATCATATGCGCCCCCTCTTATTCTCCTTGTTGCTTAAAAATCGGTTAGATCCAAAACTAGATGGGACACGCCATAGGGAACAGTCAAGATGGGGGACACCCACCACTAAAAAACCTTTCGGATTGTATATAGATCGCACCATATTTTTATATGCCATCTAATCCATTCAGAGGATTCATCCAACGGCAAGGATGAATGGACATTCAACACATAAAATAATGCCCAAAACCTCTAATTGTGGCCCACCTGAGTTATGAACCCAACCACGTTTTATGATAAGGGGAACATGATAGCTAGGCACACATGATGGACGGATTGGATGTCATTAAAATGTCACTGTAGAGTGGAGGCCCCACACATTGATAGTGTAGGGACCAGTTACTTAAAGATAAGGCTCAGATGATGATGATGATCCTAGAAGACATTTGTATTGGACCCATGTGTTGGTTGAGCAGTAGCTGAAAATCAGTGATGGGACAGGTCTCACCGTATATTCCCAGGCGAGTGTTTGCATGTTGAACCAGGTGGGCCAAGTCCACTCGTTGAGGAGCGATGGATTAGGACAGGTACGGTTTCACTCACAACCACACATATGGCTTATGTGTCTAAATATATAAATTGTCCACACATGCTGGACCACATTTGCTCTGGCCACAGTCCAAAAGCTGGTCTGTCCGTACAATTTTCACTTGTGTGCACATGAGAGACGCGTGTGTGCATGAGCACCCTAAAAGCTTGTTGTGGTTAAACACCTAAAGATAATATTCGAGAGTAATGATCCAGTGGGCTGACTGCATCGCAACCTTACCCTGCACATAGTTGCATTTGGAGACGTTGGCATATACATATCACATATCTGGACCGTCCACTATTTCCAAGTCCATTCTTCATAGGCAGTCTTTAAATTAAATCATACAGATTGGATGATCCAAGCTGTTGAGTCTGTGGATTGTAGAAATTGATGGGTACAAGATTGTATATCAAAGATAGATCGAGTCACTGATGTGTATGGTTGTACTAGTTAACGAAAGAAGATTAGACTAAATCTAATGAACGGACCAGATGATGACAAGGCCAAATGCAACTATATTCATGGTAAGGTTTACATCCATGTAACCTATCTGGACCGTCCTCTAGATAATTTCATTGTCAATGACTCTCATTCAACTCTAAAAACCAAAGGCTAGGATCATCAATGAAGTGTTAGTATTGGCTAATAACTTATTTATAGTGGTAGTGGGAATATGGACGGTTCAAGTCTCGAACCATATCAGCACATGGGCCTCAGTTGGTGGCGACACAAACTCTTTCGGTATCCAACCGTAACTCTTCTCATGGCCAAGGATCATCAATTCTCCAGTTGACCGTCCATTTCAGTTAATTTTTCGTGCATGGGCCATCATCGGTGAGGCCCATTATGTCAACGGTTTGGATCATTGAACCATGTGCTCCACTTGCACATAATTGGATTGATTGAAAGGTGAGCAGCTCCAGTTTACTTTCAAGTCTGGTAAATCATTCTCACAAAATGTGGAATACCCCATTGTGGATGGAGAATTTCCTGCAAATTCTCACAGATTGAACAATCTCAACCATCAATTTAGGACTCTCAATGTAGCGGGTCAGATCCGAGATCCGATTCACTCCGAATCCGTATAATGCGGGTTTGGATCTTAAAAGAGGTCCGATTAGTTAAATGGACTGGATTTGGATCTTAAAATAGGTCCGATTACTTAAATGGACCGAATATGGATTCACAGGAACATATTCGAGTTTGTCCGAATCCGATTAGGATCTGACTCATTGTCACCTTACTGTATATGTTATATTCATGCTGGCTATCTTTTTAACAAATTATTTTAGGCCATGTCCACCATACCATAGTAAATAGTGAGATTTGCATCATTTTTCTACTAAATTAAATATATTATATTATATATTTTATATCATATATTTTTTTATATTTGTAACGGGGTGGATTTGGACCTAGATCCGACCCAAATTTGATGGTTATATGGATTTTGGATCGAAAATGGATCTAACAATTTATAAATGGATCGGATATAGATATCACCTTCTGGATCCGAGTTGGATCCGAATCCGTCTATAGATATACAGACTTAGAGCTGGATCCACCTAGATCCGATCCAGATCCGACACATTGCGAGCCCTACATCAATTTTTTCCCACTGGATTTGGGTCATTGAAGGCTTTCTTTAGGCCATTTAATAGGGCATTAATTGTTGGTTACTTTAGGACGAGGAGATGAATAAAATCACACTTTTTTTCTTTCATATGTAAAACATCACCTGGTCTCTCTCTCTCTCTCTCTCTCACTCACACACACACACACACACACACAGCCTATGCGGGCTGGTGGGTCAAAACAAGAGGTAATAAAGACCCCACATGCACTCTTTGCAGCCATGAAATTAAGTTGGCAAAAAACATACGTGGTTATCTCTATATCATTTATCAAAGTGAGGGTTATCTCTATAATATTTCTCACTAATATTGAGTGATCATGCCAAGCACTTATTAGCTCTATGTGAATGGTGTGGAGTTGAAGTTTTTTGTTTTTGGTAAATATATTGACAACTTAGTCTTTTATTCCTATTTATAATATGAGTTTTATATATTTTTGTAGAACATTTTCTCAAATGTAATGATAATGTTGTAAGAAAATGAAATGGAAGTAGATGCATGTAAATGAAATGAAATGAGAGTAAACTTGCATGTAAATTTTAAGCTTACTTGGAGAGTCGCACGTGTAAACAAAGGTGCCACCATGCACATGTTTACCCTACGTGTGTCACGCTAGTGATACTCCCCAACAATCCAAATATCGGCTATATCACTAAAATCACATCAAAAGAATGATCGAAACCATTCAAAGAATGGCCATCTAAATGGACCGTTTAAAAATATTGGTAAGTTGCTTGTTTGTGATCCTTGCGTTTGTGGCCTATCCGGGGCTTGAAATTTTCTTATTTTTTCCCCAAGTATATATTTCAATGGGCTTATTACGATCATTCAATTAAATATCTATCATTTACTAATTCGGTATATTAAAGCTATTAAAACTAATTTTAGATATTAAATCTAATTTAGTATATCATATATATTCCTGTGTGAATATAATATATTGAAAATCTGAAATGCATTTCATTTCCTTACATTTACTTTCATTTAAATAGAGTATTTTGATTTCAAATGCATTTCATTTATTGCTATCCAAACATAATAGTGTATAGCCATTTAACGCCCAATTCATTGACCTCGAAATCCATTTCCCATTTACATCCTTTTACTGCCTCCCGAACCAGCATTAAGTTGAATTATGTCATACATCATATGAGCCATGATCAAATTATTAGCTTTAACTTTTGATTAGAATGCTAATTAATGACGTATGAGGCCCACCATGATGCTAATGACATCTAATCCGTCCATCATATGCGCCCCCTCTTATTCTCTTTGTTGCTTAAAAATCCGGCAGATCCCAAACTAGATGGGACACACCATAGGGAACAGTCAAGATGGGGGACACCCACCACTAAAAAACCTTTCGGATTGTATGTAGATCCCACCATAGTTTTATATGCCATCTAATCCATTCAGAGGATTCATCCAACGGCCAGGATGAATGGACATTCGACACATACAATAATGCCCAAAACCTCTAATTGTGGCCCACCTGAGTTATGAACCCAACCACGTTTTATGATAAGGGGAACATGATAGCTAGGCACACATGATGGACAGAGTGGATGTCATTAAAATGTCACTGTAGTGTGGAGGCCCCCCACATTGATAGTGTAGGGACCCAGTTACTTAAAGATAAGGGTTAGATGGTGATGATGATGATGATCCTAGAAGACATTTGTATTGGACTCAGGTGTGGTTGAGCAGTAGCTGAAAATCAGTGATGGGACAGGTCTCACCGTATATTCCCGGCGAGTGTTTGCATGTTGAATCAGGTGGGCCAAGTCCACTCGTTGAGGAGCGATGGATTAAGACAGGTACGGTTTCACTCACAACCACACATATGGCTCATGTGTCTAAATATATAAATTGTCCACACATGCTGGACCACATTTTGCTCCGGCCACAGTCCAAAAGCTGGTCTGTCCGTACAATTCTCGCTTGTGTGCAGATGAGAGACGCGTGTGTGCATGAGCACCGCAAAAGCTTGTTGTGGTTAAACACCTAAAGATAATATTCAAGAGTAATGATCCAGTGGGCTGACTGCACTGTAACCTTACCATGCACATATTTGCATTTTGAGACGTTGGCATATACGTATCACATATCTGGACCGTCCACTATTTCCAAGTCCATTCTTCATAGGCAGTCTTTAAATTAAATCATACAGATTGGATGATCCAAGCTGTTGAGTCTGTGGATTGTAGAAATTGATGGGTACAAGATTGTATATCAAAGATAGATCGAGTCACTGATGTGTATGGTTGTACTAATTAACGAAAGAAGACTAGACTAGATCTAATGAACGGACCAGATGATGACAAGGCCAAATGCAACTATATTCATGTTAAGGTTTACATTCATGTAACCTATCTGGACGGTCCACTAGATAATTTCATTGTCAATGACTCTCATTCAACTCTAAAAACCAAAGGCTAGGATCATCAATGAAGTGTTACTATTGGCTAATAACTTATTTATAGTGGTAGTGACAATATGGACGGTTCAAGTCTCGAACCATCTCAGCACATGGGTCCCAGTGGGTGGCGACACTCGAACTCTTTTGGTATCCAACCGTAACTTATCTCATGGCCAAGGATCATCAATGCTCCAGTCGACCGTCCAATTCAGTTGATTTTTCGTTCATGGGCCATCAACGGTGAGACCCATTATGTCAACGGTTTGGATCATTGAACCATGTGCTCCACTTGCACATAATTGGATTGATTGAAAGGTGAGCTGCCCCCAGTTTACTTTCAAGTCTGGTAAATCATTCTCACACAATGTGGAAGACCCCATTGTGGATGGAGAATTTCCTGCAAATTCTCACAGATTGAACAATCTCAACCATCAATTTTTTCCCACTGGATTTGGGTCATCGAAGGCTTTCTTTTGGCCATTTAATAGGGCATTAATTGTTGGTTACTTCAGGACAAGGAGATGAACAAAATCACACATATTTTCTTCCAATTGTAAAACTACACATGGTCTCTCTTTCTCTCTCTCTCCCACACACACACACACACACACACACACACACACAACCTTTTCAAGCTGGTGGGTCAAAACGAGAGGCAATAAAGACCCCACGTGCACTCTTCTCAGCCATGAACTTAAGTCGGTAAAAAACGTATGTGGTTATCTCTACATCATTTATCAAAGTGAGTTAATAAAGACCCCACGTGCACCCTTCTCCGCCATGAACTTAAGTCGGTAAATAAACGTACGGGGTTATCTCTACATCATTTATCAAAGTGAGTGTTATCTATATAATATTTCTCACTAATATTGATTTTTTCTTAATTGTGGATCTTTTAATCATACTAAGCACTTATTAGTTCTATGTAAATGATGTGGAGTTGAGGTGCTTTTTTGTTAAATATATTGGCAGCTTAGTCTTTTGTTCCAATTTATGATATGACACTGTTATATATTTTTGTAGAATATTTTCTCAAATGTAATGATAATGTACTTCAACGTATTTAGTTCATGAATGGAAGACAAGATTCTTTGCCAACTTGATAGTTGATAAGTAGTCATAATAAAGTGATACTAGCTTCTAGGGCTGTAAATGATCGGGTTTGGGGCGGGTTTAGCCAAAACCAAACCCACCCATTTATTAAACGGGTCTGGGTCCAAATTTTAGACCTAGACCCTTTTACTAAATGGGTGAGTCCGGGTCGGGTCCGAGTCAACCCATCAGACCCATTTATAAATGGGTCCGGGTCTGGTAGAGGGAGATCCACCCAGACCCATTTATAAATGGGTCGGGTCTAATGGGTCTGGGTCTGGATCGAGTATGCAGGCATTTTACAAGGCTTAAAACTGGGTCTGGACGGGTCCGGGCTGGACGGTTCCCTTGAAACATAGACCAAACCCACCCACTTACTAAATGGGTTCGGGTCAGGTCGGGTCGGGCCTAATATAAAGGAAACCAGACCCAGACCCGTTTAACAAATGGGTCTGTTCTTGGACCCAGACCCGTACCATTTAACAAATGGGTCGGGTCTGGGTCGGGTCTAAATGGATTGGGTCCGGGTGCCCCATCGGGTCCACTGACCCATTTACAGCCCTACTAGCTTCTCAATTGATTGATGTAAGCTGTTATCTAGTAAGAGATTTATTTTCTACTTCGATGGGATAATTAGACTATTTGTTGTCTCTTACCATATCAAGAGATTGTTTTTGAATCGGGATTAGAAAAGTATCCGGTGATGGACTCACAAGTTGTGAGAAATCTAGCAAAATTAGCATCAAAATATTTAGGCAGCTCACACTTGTCTTTCTTGTATGAAAGGTCATAATTAATAATGCCTTTGACATACCATATAATTATATGAACTACTTTCAAATGAGATTTCCTCCGCTCTTGCATGAACAGACTGATTATTATAACTGCATGTGAAATGTAGTAGGTCGGCATATTGTCAAACAGATTAGACTATTGACAAGCTACCTGTAGATAGCCGTATGCTTTAGGGCATCACCTTTATCTGCACTCAATCTCATGTTTATTTCAATTGGTGTCGATGTCGACACATAGTCATTACTCATATCAAACTTTTGTAGAAGATCTCTCATATATTTCTATTAACACAAAAAGAGGCCTTTTTGACCCAATCAATTTCAAGTCCTAAAAAAAAAGAAGAGCTCCTTGAGCTCTTTCATTTGAAACTATAATAGTTAGTTTTCCTTCATTCGGATATGATTTCTTCGATAGCATCTTTAGTGATGACTGAATCATCGATGTAGCCAAGAATGGTGGATAACCTGCTATTTTTAGCTTTTTCTAGCCTAGATTGGGTCGGAATCACTGGATAGTACAGGTTGGTAGATGAAAGGTTGCAGGTTTGGTGATGCCAAGGTTGCAAGTATGTTACCGTGAGAAAGTGGTGCAGTGCAACGAAACAGCCAAATGATGCTAGACACTGTTACCAACAAAGGAGATGCGTGCTGACAGTAAAGAAGAGTTGTCACCCAATGACAGGTGGAGATGGGTTCTGGGTTGAGGTTTTGGTCTTTGGAGAAGCAGTGTACGATAGAAGAATTTGTTCACACAGGATCTCGAACAAAGATGATAGCTCTGAAAACAATGGAGGTAAGTTGTTGGTGGATTTCAGTGACGAGAAGAAGCTTCTAGGGTGAATGAATTAGAGGCCCCAGATTGATAGCTCCGACACTGTGAAAAAATTGAGATGGAGTAACAAGTTTTGAAAAAGAAAATTATTTGTATTTTTCTTGTCTTTCATTGAGTATAATACGTTTATTTATATAGGGGAAATTGCCCCAATCAAGGGAGATTACAATCAATTTAAAATTAATATAATGAAATCACATCCTAATAAAACTTAAATAGAAAAGGAAAAAAAATACAGATGGGAATATGGAGAGCTCAAATCTTACCTTAGGGCATGTTTGTTTTCATTTCTATGGGTAGATTCATGTGCGTGGGTAATTATTATCATTTCCCCTAATCTTTCTACAAACAAAGTTAGCTATGCTGTATTTTAACTATGGAGGTTACAAAACCCCCCACATTTAAGTAGTTTTAGTTAGATGAACCGTCACACCATAGCTCAAGTGGTAGACTGAGTGAAGATAGCCTGGTTTCAACACTGAGGTCATGGTATCGATTCCCAAAATAGGGGTGGCTATGAGACCCATGGTTTGGTGACCCATACAAATGATCTTATGGGCCTAAATGTGGATGGAGACACACCTGACCCACATCAAATTTAGGATGCCAATCATGCTCTAAGCGAATGAGCCAAGATGCAAAAGTAATATTAATACAATTAAACATAACTGAGATGATCCTGATCATCTAGTGGTATCACAACAATGCACTTTAAGCTTCAACGGATGGTCAAATCCTATCCTGCATTAAACCTGCAATTTGCAGCTCATTAGTTGGATGGTTGATAGAGTTTAATCAATGTACAATTTCCACCAACCTTCAATCTGCAGCTCATAAAGTGGACAGTTGATGTTGTTTTCCACCGTGACCCATCTAGGATGAGGCCACGAGGATCGATGTTATTGGGCCCCATTTACAAATTATTACATAATAATCTCTAACAAAGGCAAAAACTTGCACTTGGTTAGCCTTTTGAATTGCCAAAGCTGTTTATAATTAAAGGACATGGTATGTAGTTTAAACAAAGTAGAGCGTATGCTGGTAATTAGGAATCCTGGAGATCACCTTCTTCTAGGCTACACCCTCTGATAATTCACTATCATTTAAAATAGTAGCGACTTTGTCGATTATAAAAATGACAGACTATCCAAATCTCTAAACCAACTACATGTGTAGCATAACAAAAAAATAACATAGAGAAGACAGTAACCATCTCTTTCGTCCTTGAAATTCGGACTACTTAGTATTTTATTTTTAACCATCCATTTGAAAACCGTCAATTAAATGGTTAGGAATTATTGGTCAGTATGACTTTGGAGGTAAGATCCATCCACATTATTATTATTTTTTATTATTATTTGGACACTCTAGGAGACTATATAGGCATCCATGAATCCACATGTAACGAGGATAGGTGGGCATGTTTTCAAAATGTTGGTGAACCAGAGTAGGATGTCAGCTGCTCCTCCTCCTCCTCGTAGTCCTCCACCTCTCTCTCTCTCTCCCCAAGTGCATCCATGCCATATCTACCAGTAATTACACATCAAGTACTGCACGTCATAGCAACATTTATATAATAATAATAACACAATTGGTATAGATTCTTGAGAAAAATTTGGCTACACCCACAAGTTAGCTACGCTAGGTACACCGGATGTAGGAATGACCCCACCATGATGTATGTGTTTTATCCACTCCGTCCATCCATTTTGCAAGATCATTATAAGGAATGATACCACAAATAAGGCAGATCCGAAGCTCAAGTGGTCCCCAAGAATTTTTTAATGGTTGGCGTTCAATCCCCACTATTTTCTTTGCTCGTTCCACTTGAGCTTTGGATCTGCTTCATTTTTGGTGTCATGCCTTAAAATGATCTCACCAAATGGACGGACAGCATGGATACAACACATACATCATGGTGGGGTCATTCCTACAACCTGTGTAGCTAGCATAGCTAACTCGTGCGTGTATCAAAATTTTTCCCAAAGATTCTTCCACATTGGGTGCGCTAACACACTATATATACACTAAAGTTAGCCAAATAGTACTATTTCATGGGCTTTTAAGGCGTTAGTTGCCATATTAGTTGGATTCCAGGATAAAGGTGACACCATACTTATTTTTACAAGCAAAATGGATTCAGGAGGTTTGGTGGAGTGCCATTGTTGATGCACAGGCACTAAAAAAATGTACACATTAAGTTCAAATTAAAATAAACAGTTCATGTTACAGGACCCACTACATATAGAACTATGTTCATGCCGTGTCCTGTTCATGTAGTATCAAAAATTTGCTCACCCAATCCTGGCCCATTAACTAACGGGTCGAAATTTAGAAACCCAAACTCATTTGTTAATTTAACGGGTTATCCGTAGCCCAACCCGTTTAACCCATTAGGCAATCTACTCATCAGATGGCCACACCGTTGATGAGTACAACTGACAATCTGACCCAACATACAGCTTTGGTCCACCTAGTGGGCCCATTCTATCATCGGAAACAATATGATTCACTAGTGAGACGACGAGGAATCACATGTACATTGCAATATTGCATATGATGGAGTGCCAAGGTTCATAGGTGGGCCATAGTTTGGTGATCTAGACCATTATGTTAATGGGTTAAACGGGTTCGCGGGTGAAACACTGAGCTGACCCGTTATATCAACGGGTCTTAACGAGTCAACCCGTTAGTGACCCGACACGATAAGGCTAGACCCAAACAGTGATTTTTTCGTGCAGGTTAACAGGTCGTGTGGAATTTTGTCAGGCCTACATATAGTACATACTTCTTTCATAGGACATTTTAATGTTTTTGTGGCCAATAGATTAATTAAGAAGAGAAATATTACAATAACTATCTATATTCAACTTATTTGTATCTTCCAGTCTGAAATGATTATTGGAAATGGTCCACCAAGGGGGCTGGGACAAATCAGATCAGCAATCTGGATTATGTCTTTGGTTTAGTAGTACCATTAGAAAAATGAAAGCCCAAAATTTCCAGTTACACTAATTAATTGGGATCTACGAGACAGAGAGAAAACATAAGAAGATATAGAAGGGAGAAAAGAAAGGAGGAAAAGGAAGAAACAAAAAAGGGACTGAAGGAAGTGTATGAAAGAGATCGAAGGGAATGATGCATGTGCAAACCATAATTGTTCTTTCCCTTGCTATGGCCCACTTAAGTTCCCAATCAACCTAATTTTCGAGCTAACCCCCTAACATAAAATGATGCAATAGATATATACAATAAATATCACACGTCCATCAAAGTGAGTTTTATAGAGCTTTTACTGTACAGTCTTCTTAATTAGCCGATTTGAGTAAGTTACAAATAGAGAATGAAGTATTATCATAAGATTACACCATATTAAAAAGAGCAAAAGAAAAAAAATTAAAAAAATCTAAACCGTTCATGGTGCCTTGTTAATAAAATCCAAACCGTCTATTGTCAAGCAAATACATTTTTATGATGATTTTACCCCTAACTAGAGTTCATAGAAATAATTGCAAGAGAAAAAAAAGTCCAAAACTACTTATAGATGATTCAATGTTAGGCTTGTGTTAGTTTTAAATAATTTATTACATTTAATAAGTGGTATAAACACATGTCATGGTTGTTCGGAATTCATGTGGACAACGGACATCTGTATCCATATATATGTACCTGTTTCCCCACAGTTCTGTTACTTACACCATCCATTTTTAGACCATTAAAATGTCTGGCCTGAGAAAAAACACACAATAACCACCTAAATAAGGACTTGCATGATCCTTCAGTGAGGCTTTAATCTAAACCATTGGTCTAACCATGCCCCAGAACCCATGGTCCAGATATCCTAGCTAGAAATCCAGGGCCTTTTCTAGCTGAAAGTTGACCATGTTAAGCAATATTTTCAATCTTACAACCAACCTACGTCACTGTCTCACGTGTGTGGGAACTATGGCACGTTCCTGATCTGTCTGCTGCATGTGGTAAGATCTATAATCCATGCCCCACCCCTGATTACTCCATTGTACGAACACTAAATAACATTGTATACCATTTGCTTCTTAACCGTTGATTGTAGACCACCCACAGAAGGGTTACAATTATCTAATGGATGAGATTTTTCAAGTCATAATCCATCCATTTTTGTACGCAACAGACCAACGGTCTGGAGTATCAAACCAGAAGCCTCATCAAATCGAAATGCAATTTTCCTTTCAAGAAATTGAACTCCACATCATCACAAATCAAGAACAACACACATTAGAAGAGAACTTAATACATGAAGATTGGGTTGGCAACCTGACTAGGCCAAAGCCCGTCCAGACCCAGCCCATGAGCTAAGGACCAAGTCCAAGACCGGCCCTCTCTACTAGCTAGGTGTAACTGGGCCTGGGCCTGCTGGCCAAAAGGCTCAGGTTCACAATTCTAAAAATAATCAAGTATTGAGGAAAACTCAGTCTCAGGCCACCCAGGCCTGAACAGTGAGTCGAGTCATCTAGTGATCCCGACACAGCTGGACATCAGTTTGAGTCGAGTTCTTGAACATTTGGGCCTGATTAGCCAGTGAGGGTAAAAACTCAGACCCAGGCACAACTCAGCCGGAAGCGAGTTGAGCCAAGTCAGGCCTTGTCTAACTCAGCCCAATTGCCAAACCTAAACAAGAGAAAACACAACAATAACAACAGCAACAGCAGCAGCAACAACAAGAAGATATCCAGTCAGGAATTCCAACAAGACTACTGGTTGGTAATGCGGCGGGAAATGTTGCCCTGAGACATCTGGGGTAGCAACTCGGCGAACATCTCCATGAAGAACTTGTTGAAGAGGTCGACGTAGAGCGGGCATGTGATGCGCGAGTAGTAATGAAGGACCTCCTCGACATCAAGAACATGATCGACGTCGCTCACTTCTATTCTCTCCAATTCCTTCAACCTTTCACCAACAATCCGGCACGCATGGAATCTCAACCTCCGAGAAGACGATCCAACTCCTTCCACAATCTCTTGCCCCATAATCCGATCGCTCTTCTCTGAGTACCTCCTACTCGCAAACTTCACAAAGCTTCCGCTGCGCAAGCATTCTCTGTCCTCGAATTGCCCATCTTTCGTTAGCTCTTTTATCTTCAGCTTCCTCTTCGACGTTGACATCTTCTTCTCATCGTAGTCTTTGCATGGATCGTTGTGGAAGCTGTTGTTGAGGTCGCGGAAGCTGTGGTTGAGGTTGGAGGCGTCGACGCAGGAGAAGGGGTTGCAGGAAGGGGTCATGGGGAGCCTTTGATGGCCTTTGGAGAGAGAGGTCTTAATTCTTCTGAGGTTCTTGTGGAAGAGCTTCTTTGCCCTTGTGATGGGGTTTTTTAGTAGCATTTGTGTGGTTCTTGAGTTTTCTCTTTTGGTGGGGGGTTTTTGGATCTCTCTCTCTCTCTCTCTCTCTGCAAGACAATTATGGAGCTTTGTCTGTATGGGTCTCACTCCCTGCAAAAGAAGTTATGAATGCTTTGTCTGCATGGATCTCTCTCTCTCTCTCTCTCTCTCTCTCCAGGTAGGATAGATAAGGACGTTGAAGGCTTCCTCCTCTTTCCTTTTATCTTGAGACAAAGGCAAGGATAGCTCTGAGGACGAAGACCATGGGCCATGTCTCTTTTTTCTTATGGGGGAGTTATTTGATACTCCGACAGAGTATGAATCTTGATACGCAGACACTCAGAAGTTGTACACGTTGGATGCATTAACTTAAATTAAACTGATCAAATAATTAAAACAACTATTGGTAAGTCACAGTCGAGAAAATAAGATTGGTTGAACAATCCTGACCTCTGGTTCGTGGCATTTATTTACTGAAATATGATAACCGTCCAATAAGTGTCCACCAATCTGATCATCACAGACAAAATAAGCAAGATTTTCTTATTCCTTTTAAATCTATTCTAGGACCAATCATTTTGAACGGTTGATTTTGAATTAATTTTATGCTAAGTATGTAATTTCTAAGTGCCTGCTTACCGTACATCATACACTGTCGAAGTATCAAAGTCTCTCTTTCTCTTTGGGAATTATATATGGGGTCCTGCCTGCCCAATCCAAACCATTGATCTGATGACCATCGTATCAATACCGGGGAAATCTCCCTGATGGGACGTTAGTGCCCACATTTTCCGTTAGTCGTCAGTGATTGGCCACTGACGATTGTCCAACGTAAGCTAATTTCCAGTGTCTCACTCATCCACGATGAGACCAATAAGATCAACGGTTTGGATTTCAGAATGACGGCTACCACATGTAGTGTATGATTGCTCCTCGTTTTTCACCCTTACCTTTTCTTTTTTCCAATTCAAACGGTCCTATGTTTCTTTAGTCTCTCGTTTTAGTACGTGGCTTCGGTGGGTACTCTGATTGAATGAGGTCAGTGGATACCTGACTGTGGAACCCACAGTAATCTATTTAATTTACATCCACTCCGTCCATCCTTTTTGAAAGGTTTTTTTTTTATGTATGTCCATTAAATGAAACAGATCTAAATCTAAAGTGGACCATAAGAATGGAAACAGTGGTGATTAACAATCAAGATGGTTATGGTGATTAACAATCTATTTGTGGGCCATCACAGCTTTGTATCAAGATGATATTTATGTCGTCACTTCACAAATTACTTTGTGACCTGATCAACAGGTTGTATGGAAAATAACTATTCCATTGCCCCCCCAGAAGTTTTTAATGGAAGCTATTCAGTCACTACTGTTTCCTTGGTGTGGTCAAAATGAGATTTTAATCTTCATAATCTTCAGGATAATTCCCTTAGATTATCTATAAAAACGGATTTACGGCGTGGATGCAAGGTAAATACATTACAATGGTCAGACCAGTCAGGGATGCACAGAACTTAGCACATCAAGGGATTCACCGAAGCCGCGTCCTTCGCTTACAGTTCTGCTAATTCAACGCGCGCGTAGAGCCGTAGACACCCATAAGTTGGCACACGTACAATATGAAACTCGTGTATGAGATCTCAGCTTTCCATGACGTTGAAAACAGGGTTTAGATGTTTCACCTAAAAAATCAGATAATTTCACCCTTCATATAGGCTACAACATACAAAGTCAATTGACGGTTAAAACATTTTTTCTAGCGATTCATTTATTTGATGGTTGAAATGGTCTGATTTTGGTGGTAGAAGATCTAAAGAGTGTAGCTTACCTGATGGAAAGCTCAGATCTGACACACGTGTCACCCGATGATACATGCACCTAGGTGGCGAAGTGTATGGCTCCCACGCGTGTGAAATCAGCAGACCTCTTTCCTTTTAATTAGTTATAAAGGCTACTCCCGCGCTACTTATTATCAGGTGGGCCCCACAGCGTAGGTTTATTGGAACAATATCCATCCCGTCCTTTCATACATTGCATGTGGATACTTTGTCAACCTCCTGCAACCGTCATTGCTGGTACACGTGTGGCTGACCTGATGACCCACCCACCCGGCCTGATTTTTTGGACCCTGGAAATACGTGTGCCTCACCAAATGAATGAGCCAGAAATTACACACATGCTACATCGGCACGTGTAGACATAGTAGGATTTAGATGCATGGCCATCTCATTTCTCCCTTTTACTACAAATCGTGACCGTCAGATTCGACTTTGGTGAAAGGCTGAGATTGTCTGGTCTTAGTTCCTTTTTGCTTTCGGTTTTGGGCATTTATTCTCTTCACTTTCAAAGGTGGGGTTTGTATTTGGATCGTCTCTTTAGGAGCCAATGGCACTTGAATATTTACGAGCTGAAGCGTGATACGTGGAAAAGGATTGGCTAGTGGCACTGACACTAGCCAACAGCTAGTGGTCGGTGCTCTGTGGACCCTATGATGATGTATGTGCTTCATCCACGCCGTCCATCTTTTTTTCCAGATCAATTTATGATATCAAAAGTAGATCCAAATCTCAAGTGGACCGTATCACAGGAAACGGTGTTGATTGAAAGTCCACCATTTAAAACTTATTGGGGGCCATAGAAATTTTGGATAAGCTGATATTTGTTTTATCCCTTCATCCTGGTCTGTATAACCTAATCAACAGGTTGGATGTCTAATAAACATTACAGCGGGCCTTAGGAGGTTCTTAATGGTGGACATTCAATCATTGCTGTTTTCCTGTGGTGTGGTCCATCTGACATTTCGATCTGCCTCATTTTTAGGTTCAAGCCCTAAAATGATCTGGAAAAATGAATGGACGGCGTGGATAAAACACATACATCATGGGGAGGCCAACAGAGCACCGACCCCGAGCCAAACCTCTTCCATGTTTGGATTGCAAGTGTCAGTACAATCTGAGCCGTTCATCACTTGGAGTCCGCCAATTATATATTTTATAGAACAAAAGTTAGGTTGATCTAGGCATTGGGTGGGCCACACGGGTATAGTTAATATGGACCGCTTGATCATCCGGTTTTCACACACGTGCCCCTATGATGTGACAAGTTGGATCTTGCACACAAGGGAAACATGTCACGTGCGCGTAGGATTTGAAGGGGTGCAGACTAAGTGCGGCCCTTACCGTGGGGCCCACCTTGATTATGTATTCTATATCCATGCCGTTCATTCGTTTATCCGGATTATTTTACGGCATGTGCCGGAAAACAAAACAGATCCAATCTTAGGTGGACCATACCAAGGAAAGAGTGGTTATTGACAATTAAATACTTCCTGTAGGCCACAGATGTTTTGGATCAAGATGATATTTGTCTTTTTCCCCTTCAAGTTTGTGTGACGTTATCAAAAGGTTGGATGGAAAATAAATATTACGGTGGCTCTATGAATGTTTTAATGTTGTGGCGTTCAATCAGCACTCTTTCCTTATAGTATGGTCCACCTAATGTTTGAATCTGTTTCATTTTTGTGCTCATATCCTAAAATGATATGATAAAAAGGATGGACCGTGTGGATATATAATACGTACATGAAGGTGGACCCCACGGTAAGGGTCGCACCTAATCCGCCCTCGATTTGAAGTCTTATCCACTGCCTCATGTGTGCTGCACCCGGGTTCCTACTAGACACGTGGCATTTACTCGAATCTGAACCGTACAATTAATGGGAATAACTCTAGATTAGGTATCCCTTCAAAATCAGATTGATCTGACAATCCTGACATCTGATTAGTGGACTTTTTTTTGGGCTCGGTCTGTTCAATACTTTTCAGTGCCCAGGTCTTTAGATGTCCTCCTATCGAACGGGTGCTGCTGATACTTCGTGACAGTTCATCTAGATGGTTGTGTCCACTTGGTTAACGGCTCAGATCCCCTACAGTGCCAGATCAGCAGGTAGCCTACGTTTGAAGATTGTGTGTGGTAAGAGCGCGTGGGGCCCACCAAACCGGAACTCCACTATATGTAAAGCAAGTACAAGATTTCCATTTCCAGGCCTCGAATCTTTATTTAAGTTAAAGATTAAAGATATTCTCGGTAATCTTTTGTTTTGGTTTTTGTTTTGGTTTTTAAATAAAGCAGATTCATGTGTGACCAAAGAAATGGACGACTGAGATTCCGGGTTTAGGATTTAAACATCCATCTTTTGTTTCTTACACTGGCCCACCTGATTGGTGGATTTGCACAATTTTGAACCAGAGCATCAAAACGTGGGGTCCATCGAAAAGATCGATCATATATTCCCCCGTGTGCCACGCGGCAACTTGTCACGTCTTCAAACGAGTGACGTGGAGCCTTAGACGGGCAATAGGTCGGAGCGTATTAGGTGCGGCCCCGGCTGGACCAAAGATGGTGCGGCCCTTACAGTGAGGCCCACCTTGATGTATGTATTCTATATCCAAGCCGTCGATACATTTTTATAGATTATTTTAGTGAATGAAACTAAAAATGAAATAGATACAAATTTCAGGTGGACCATTTCATAGGAAACTGTAGTGATTAACCATTAAAAATTTTTATAGGCCATAAAAGTTTTGGATGAAGTTGATATTTCTCTTCTCCGTTCATCCAAGTTTGTCTTATCTTATCAACAGGTTGGATAAAAAATAAATATTACTTAAACATTACATTAGGCTCTATGAAGGTTTTAATGGTGAATCACTCAATCACCACTGTTTCCCATAAAATGGTCCACCTGAGACTTAGATCTGCTTCGATTTTGGGTTTATCCCACAAAATGATCTGAAAAAACAGATGGATGGTGTGGATATAGAATAAATGCATCAAGGTGGGCCCTACAGTTAGGGCCGAACTAATCTACTATTACAAAATGTGCCGATTATGTTATTACAATATGGGCAGTTTTAGACACACATCCATAGCAAAAGCGGTAGAGTGAGTGAAGATAACCTTGTTTCATCGCTGAGGTCTTAGTATCGATTCCCACGTTAGCTGAAAATCGATACCAAGACTTCAGTGTTGAACGTGCCATGGATATGTGTGTTTTTTCAACCGTTCGTAATGAATCACATGCATGCTATGTATGCTAAGTGCCTGTGTATCATCCATGGCACTGCCAGAGTATCAAAGTTTTCCCCTTACAGTATTAGCATCTAAAAACCTGTGATAGTGGGGTCCACCCTGCACTAGATTGCATGACTGAAAGAAATGCTCTAGAACCTGAGCTTACAATACAGGGTGCGGAGTTGGAATGGGGGATGAAACCCGAGCAAGTGGACCTTTGTGAAATCTCCTTTCACGTGTGACAATGTGGTATGCTTGAGAGAGATGTAAGCCGCTCATTACGCTGTGATTCACTCTTTCAGTGGGCCTCACATGCGACAGAAAATGGACGGTCAGAAGAAATTGACTAATGATTCATATATAACTTGAGCATATGGTAGATTCAATGAGTGAAGCTCACTAAATTTTGTGTCATACACGTGATGAATGGTCAGGATACGAGATTATATTCTACGTTAGTAATTTTTTGCGAATCTCTACGTCCATTTCATGCGAGCGAATACATTCAGTATACCTACTGTAATGAAGGCGCCAAAGGAGCAGTTGTTGACATTTTATGGTTTGGAACTCGTCTCCATCTGGAGTGGGAAGGTTGGCGCCAATTCCAATCCGTCGACCTGTATCACATGGTCCGTTCATCGCCTTTGATTTGACACGTGTCACGTTGGGCTGGGGAATACGGATCCAGATCAGTCGTTGGCTTCCAGTAGATGGGCCCTTGATCAAAAAATTACACTGGCCTGAAATTCAATCCCTCAGTTTCTTCTGTTGAATCAATTTTCTTTCTGACCATCCATTCTGAGGTCGTTTTCTAAACGGATAGGATGTCTTGTTAGTGCTATTTCAGATTGTGGCCATCCATTACAGGGAAAATAATATAGACAGTCTGGATCAACTGTTTCACCTGCTTTCTTCTGTCTTGTATTGGCCGACAAACGCCCCGTTCTCGATCCATCGAGCCACCTTCGTAAGTCCTTATAGGCCACCACTACGCCAGTTGGCACTGACGTTGGATCGGATCGAGTCAGCGCTTAGTCAACTGAGCCAACCCGTTATTGAGGCCGGTTCGGGTCAAGTTGAATGGCCAGCGGATGAGGGTCTTAGAAATATAACCCATTTTAAGTAAATGGGCCGGGCTTGGGTTTGGGTTTGGACCCTACCCCACACCACCCGGTGCATGGGCGATGAACAGGTTGGACCAGAAGACTGGACCTGACTCGACTCGACCCAAAACCTGCGTTTGGCCATGGTTGGCGAGGTGGGTCAGGTCATTCGATGGTTGTGAAATCTCTCTCAAGCATACCACATTGTCACTCGCCCTATCCACAGTTCAGTGGGTCGGGTCAGGTTGGGATTGTGCTTGATGAATTGTATGTTAAGTTCGGTCGAGCCACATGGTCATGGGTTGTGAGTTAGGATTGGGCTATAATTCTTGGCCCATTTTAATAAATGGGTTTGCATGGGTGGACCCTGAGCTGGGCTAAACCCGACCTACTGCCACCCCTGCAAGGAAGGTGGCAAATGGGCCATGCCTGAGCAGTGGCGACCACTAGATCCGGGCCTGTTTAGGATTAGTTAAGGGCTCATAGAATGGATCCAGTTGAAGACCCAACTAATAAATAGTCCACACCCTGACCTGAATTTTACCCATGGTTAAAAGACCATCGACTGTAACTTGTCCGCTCTTGAATTGATTGGTGGCTCACCCAAGTCCAAGATGACTCTTGGTATTGAACCAGATCAGGTCCTACTTGATGAGTCAACTCAGACGATCATGACTCTTGTAAAGTCCCAAAACCATGATTTTAGCCCAACTAACCACCGACTAGCTGCAGGCCAGCCCAAACAAGCGCACTGACGCTAAAACCACAAACAACCCAAGATTGTGAAGACAAAAGCTTTTGGTACTCTGGGAGTTTGATGGGCTCATACGCATCATTTGCTCCCTACATCCAAATTAGAGAAGGCTCCTTGCGCTCATACATACTTTTCTCATGTGGGTAATCTGAAATTCAAGATAACATATACTATTATGATGCCCTGGAGGTAAAAAAGGCATATTTCCTTGAAATCTGATCAATGACTCTTTCGTGCTTTGCCAGTAGACCTACTCATATTTTAAGCTAATTGGGTTTGACTTGCATACTTAGGATCCTCTGTTTCCATCTTTCGCAAGGTTTTCTTCCACCTTCACTTTGACATAAGGTTCACCTCTTATCATAAATTGTGCACCTGAGGTAACATGTGTTGGGTGAAAGACTTTTTTTTTACCACACACATAGCAATGTCGAAATTAAAATAACTTGGAAAAAAAGCAAACCACTGCACAAAGATTTAGATAGTCCATAGATTCATGCCAATCTACTATGCTCAAAGATAAAAAAAGAAACAACTCTCGATGCAATAGGGCATATTTGGATACATGGTATCTATGTATGAAGAGATTTTTTATTTTTATTCCTTCTTCTCTTCTGTCCAAAGACAATTGGGATGTTTGGACACCTCCATTTCTTAAGAGTAATCATTTCGCTAACCATAGTCATGATTAAGATTCTCTGGAACAAAAAACTACCATGAATATCTTTTAATGGGACGCAGATTGTGCCCGACCCTTGGTTGGACCTTTAAGTGTTCGACCAGATTTGTGTGGGGCCCACCATGATGTATTGGTTTATCCACGACGTCCATCTTTTTTCTAAGATCATGTTAAGGCATGGGCCTAAAAATAAGACAGATTCAACGCCTTAGTGGACCACACCAGATATGACTCTTACATTTAATGCAACTTGCATTTGTGCTCTGTGCATTTAATGCAACCAAGCTTACTATTTGGTGTGGTCCACTAGAGCCTTGGATCTTTCTCATTTTTCGGCCCATAGCTTAACATCATCTGAGAAAAGGAATGGATGGTGTGAATAAACAAATACATCACGGTAGGCCCCCACACAAATCTGGTTGGATGCTTAAAAGGTCCGACTAGGGTCGGACGCAATCCACGTCCCTTTTAATGGATTTGAGAATTCTACTTGTTATCTGGACTCCAATTCATTTGCCAAGTGGTCAAGAAAATAATTATTTTTTTCTATATTTTTCTTTTGGATTCCTAGTATCCAAACACACTGCTATCTAATATTATAAATGGCCAATTGGCGGACCTCAAATGGATGGTCAATTCTCAATCTAAGGAATTGGGTTTTTGCTTTGGGCCCAGGGTTGGGGCCTTTACACAGATGAAAGCCAAGCTCGCATTATTTATTGGGGTAAAGCAAAAGCCCAGCCCCAGGCCAAACCCATTGGTGTTACTGCTCAGCCCAGGGGATGCAAGACTCTGGATGGGTCCTTTCACGAAGTCACTATGGTTCCATGTCATGTACCATGCACGTGGCACATTCACAACCATCCAACCGAGAGAACACAAACGGATAATCTTGGTGGTGGGCTGAGATTGGGCCCTACTTTCAGGCCTGCCTAATGACCAGGACTGAAGTTTGGGTCCAAAAGCTAACGGCCGGACTCAGGTTGAGGTTGTCCCAGCAGCACTATCAGGCCAGCTATCCCGATTGCCAAAATAATTTTAAAAATTTAAATATTCTAGTGTATAATGAGTTTGTTAATATTTTAAATAATTCTTACTGTAATTTTCGAATAATTTCGCAAAAATATTTCAAAAAAATTCAAAGATGCTAATATTATTGTGAAAATCTTGCCATATTATTCACATCGTGAATACCTACTGGAGGAGCAATGAATGTTGAAAATGATTAAGAACGTGCTTGGTTGCACCAAATATCATGAAATTTTACAAAATTTTGTACAAAATTAGACTAATCATGAATTTAATGCAACCAAACACAGGCTACGTTAAAACTATGCTGTCTTTTGTTCCATTAAATATTAACCGTCTATTTATAGGACCCATGTTACTACTCCTTAGGGAATTCTTAGGGCAAACAGGCAGGTCCATAGCTCAAGTGGTAGGCTGGGTGAAGATAGCCTAGTTTCAACACTGAGGTCATGGTATCGATGGATGTGGATTGTGTCCTGTCTTGTCCCCGCTCGGATGCACAGACCTATGGAGGGGCATGTATCCGTTTATCCACTCCGTCCATCCATTTTATAAGATCATTTTAAGGTATGAATCTAAAAAGATAAACGGATACATCATGGTGGGCCCCTCCACAAATCTACTCGGATAATAATGCGTCGGGTGAGGCAAGATGCAATCCAGGTCCGGTATCAATTCCTGGGGGTGGCTAACATTGTGATGTGACTAATAGGGGTGGGTAGGTATACTAACAATGGGGTGTGTGAACTAACCCATAAAAAAAAGGGGTGGGGGTTGGGGGAATTCTTAGGGCATCCATACTTGTTGAGACCAATCGGATCAATTTTTGGTATGACAAAGCAAGGGCCCCACTTAAAAATGAATTCCTCTCATTTTATTTAATTGTATAATTATGTATTACAGATTAACTTTGGCGGATTATCTCTTACAATAGAAGGTCTCAAGTCCAACCAGTTGGACCATAGTTTTATGGTCCACCTAATGAATAACTGCCAACCTATTATGTGCGTGAGAGATCCAACTCATCCAATTGGTTGTCTACATCAAGAATATTATCTTGTGCCAAAATCAGCTGCATTCACTTAATGAGTATACCATCTTGTCTTTGTTATTTCTCAATGGCTGTACATTTTCCTATGGTGTGCCCCATCGGATGAGCGGATGGGGCTGACTTTTGCACGAAATAGTCATTATTTTATGTGGAAACCTATTGGCAGGATTGGATGCCACAGACATATGATAAGTTGCGTGGGGAGGAAGTCGGGTGAGTTTGAGACAGAGGAGGGATTAGAAATAAAAGATTAATTCATTTTTAAGAAAAAAGAGAGGGTATTTTAGTAGGTAAAAAAAATGAATTTTTATATCTTTAATTCAGAAATGTAATGAGTTATTAATGCTATTATAGTACAAATGAAGATGCATGTCTATAATTTTTTCCGTTTTTTTTTTCCCCTTACTTTTGGAGAACATCATAAAACTGTATCATCTCCAAGCCTATAAAGTATAGAAATATAAAGATCATACAGTGTATGTATCACTTACATAGATTGTATTAAGAATCATTTATGTTTTTTTTCAGAAGAATAATAAGAAAATTGGACCATCTATTGAGTGGGATCCTAAAATGTAAAAGATTGCATCTATTGGAATTGATTGTAGAAGGGATGCTTACCAGATGGCAATTTTCGTGGATTCCTCCTTTCATGAGTAATAGCATTCCAACTTTTGGGATGGAAGCCTAGGAAGGATGTGTGGAAAGCTCTGCTTAAGGCATGGATGCTCATGTTAGGGGGAGCTTTCCACGGTAATGTAATTGTCAGTAAATGAGACACAGGCATTGATTGGACGGGGGCTTCCACAAAAAATTGAACATTTGTTTATGTGAAAGGACTTCCTCGATTGGACAGTGGTGAACATTTGTTTACTTCCCTGTACTTCGAATTCCTATTACCGATTAGGCCTCGTTGCCATATTTGACACCTTGCATTTGGAATATTCAGATTGCATCCCCCATATTTGAAATACCTCTGGCCCTTATTTAGTGTGGTACACTGTAAATGGGTAATGATTATCACTATCATAGTAGTCCAAAGTAATGCCCTATGCAATACCAATACAACTCTAGTAGCTTTAAGTTTTTAATATACATTTAATGTACTTACATGACTAGCTGCATGTGAATATAACTTGCCTAATATGTGTTATATCCACACCATGCATTCATTTTGCAATATCATTTTAGGGCATTACTCCAAATATCGGCTTGATCTAGCACTTCTGTGGGCCATAGGAAGTTTTTAATGATAGGCCGAATCCTAATTGCTTATGTGTTGTGGTCAATTTTCATTTTGGACGTGGCTCATTTTTTGTATCTTTCCATAAAATGATCTCGCAAGATGAATGGACGGTGTGGATATAACACATACATCATGGTGGGGCCCAGGAAGCAATGCCATGTCAACACACCTCCACCTAGTTGGTAGGGATTACGAATGAATACTATGACGTGACAGTTTGGGATTGGGGTTTGGGTTGGGGTTGGGCAAAAAGTCTTGGATCCAATCTATAGGTACAAAAAATAACACGTGTATTGAAACATAATAGATTAATGTAATAACAAAAATATTAGCATGTGTGAACCCAATCGACCCGATTAACCCGACCAGCTGTCTTGGTTGGGTTGAGAATTCCCAACTCAAGGTTGGGTTAATGTTGATGTATAGGAACCTTGGGTTGGTTTAGGGTTGAGAACCAACTTGACCCAACCCGCCCAACTTTCATACCTAGTTTATCCAAGCAGCTACAAGATTTAATGATGTGAGTTTTACATTGCATTATTGTGGAACTCGGGCAACCAAACAGGCCCTAGGATTAGGAATCTTCTTATTATGTTCGGAACCCTCGATTCAGAATCCCTTGTAATTCAAAAATAACTTTACACTGATGTGAGTTTTACATTGCATTATTGTGGAACTCGGGCATCCAAACGGGCCCTAGGATTAGGAATCTGCTTATTATGTTTGGAACCCTCGATTCAGAATCCCTTGTAATTCAAAAATAACTTTACGCTTAAATTATATAATATACTTATAAGAGTTTGAAATTAATTACTACTCAAATTTAATATCCCTAATTAGTGTACATATGTAATGTTTGATGCAATGATTGTAATAAGCTCATTGAAATACATACTTTGACAAAAAATAATGAAATTTCAAGCCTCTAATAGACCACAAGCATGGGATCATAATTGAGTGACTAACCAATGATTTTTAGTTGTTGCTTCACATGAACAATGTTTGGATTCTATTGAAGTAATTTTAGTGATGCAGTTGATAATCTAATTGTTTTAGAATATCATTTGTGGGCCATGTGCCCAATAGATTAGTAGCTTAGTGACACATGCATATTTTACACATCTGACTTTCCTACCTTTAAAAATGAGCAATAAAATAAAATAATAATAATAAAATAAAAATAAAAGCAAAGGATTGAAAATCCAAGCAAAGGGGGATCACAAAACTCACCAAAAGCGAAGATTTGAAATTCCATAGATTTGGAATACCCTCTAATCCCACCTCCTAAGCTATCGATGGATTTGGAATACCCTAAAATCCCCTAAATCCTTGGTGCCAAGCTAACCCTTAGTACAATGTTCGAGTTTCAAGAGGGGGCATGCTACGTTTTAGAACCAACTCATTATAAGGTAATTGCATCATGTTAGCAAAATTGTCATAGCTCTCGCCTCTTTAATATATCCTCATTTGGTGGTCTTTCCAGTTAAAGGAACACCAAAGCTAGTCATCCAAACACAAAATTTCAAAATCCCTACAACACCATTAATCCAACCAGTTGGACCACATTTTGTAGTCCACCTAGTGGATTGCTTCCAACCTCTTCAATGCTTGTGACATTCAATCTTCCTAGTAGGTTGGCCTCACTATGAGGATCACCTAGTGCAAAAATTAGCCCTATCTAATCATGAAGTGAGCTACAATATAAAAAAACAGTGTGTAGTCAATGATTAATAGCAAAATATAAGTGTGGTATACTGGGTCAGTGGATGAAATTGATTTTTTCATGAATTGTTCCTCATGGTAGGGCCAACCTATTAGGAGGATTGGATGTCACAAGAAATTAATAGGTTGGAATCAATCCATTGAGTGGACTACAAAATGTGGTCCAACCGGTTTGACTTGAGAGTGCCTCCATCTATAAGTTGTATATCCATGTTATCCATCTGTTTTTTCATCTCATTTTACGAAACTACCTCAAATCATAAGAAGATCCAAATCTTAGGTGGACCATGCAAATAGAAACAAGGAGGAATAACCATTAAAAACTTTTTGCGGGCCACATAAGTTTTGGATCAAATTTGATATTTCTAGTTTCCCTTTTGTTCGCTCACCTCAAGTGCAAGGCTACGATGTAATAATAATCTCGGTAAGACTGATGTCAATCCATAGGGAAAGAGGTAAACAGTTCAACTATTCTAATAACTTCAATTCAGGAAAACAGTTTTAAGAATTAAACATAAAACAAGAAAAATTTGACATAAAAGAATAGCTAAAGTATCAAGGATCCATTTATAGCTATCCTTGATGTATAATTCATATAGATTTCTTAATTACTCAACTAGAATCGAAATCAAATCCTATCTAGCTGGATTATAGAGTGGTTATATTAGCAAAACAATCCAATACATGTGTCGTTCATCAACATGATTCCCTCAATTCAAGTTAGGACTTGGGCACACTCAATTGCATAGGCCAATCCTAGTTCCAATAGATTAACATCACAACTATGATAATCATCAACCCCTGTCACTAGATTCAACTAAAATTATAATTTGAACTTGATTCAAATCACTATCAACTTTCAACACATATTTCAGATTTTCTAGAAAAGATAGAACTTTGGTTTGAAGTTCCCACATGAAGATCCAAGCTCTAGAGCATATTGAATCTGATTCCTCAAAGCGTACAAGTCTAGATCTTACAAAACAAATAAGTAGTTAAGCATAATTCTTCCAAACATCAATGAGTCATCATAAGATTAAGAAAAACTAACTTAAAACTTCCTTCAAACTTAAGCAAACCATTATTCAACATTAAATCCAACTTGAAACCATAAAAACGAATTAAAACATCTAAAAAAAACTACAAGCTTCACCTCTTAGCTCTATCTAAAAGGTTAACTAAAGAAAAGCATATTAAAAACTAGAACTGAAACTACAAGAAGAAGAAAACTAGTTGTAGGATGCTAGGAAGCCTCTTAGGCCTTGAATCCTTTACTCCCCACATTGCTAGATGCCCTAGGAAGGGAGTGGAGGTGTCCTTTTATAGCTTAGATCCGCCACCGACTTGGAAGATTTGAGAAAACGCAAAGTCCTTCTGCAATTTGGAAATCCGAAATTAGAAACAGAAAGTCGAAGTTTCTGGAACACTGTAGACCTGTTTGGAGTCTGGTTTGGTGATCGGTCTAGCGACCGGTCTTTACAGCATAAAAACAGTCTAGCAAGATTTGAGTTTCTGGACTACTGTAGCCTATCAGCGACCGGTCTAGCGACAGGTCTATAAGAGTTTTTTCATATTTTCTTCTTTTTCTCTTCTCTTTCTTTATTCTTCTTTTCTCCACCTCTTGACACTTGTTTTATTGATCTTCAATGTATATAAAGTGACTCTTTTAACCATGAATTGGTAAAGTCTCACTCTCATTCCTACGATCACAAAAACATATATTAGATTAGTCTTTAAACATGAAAACCATGCATAATGTGATGATGAAAATGGGTTAGAATATGTAATATTCATGGCTCAACACCTTCATCCAGATCTTCTTGACTTAATTAACAGGTTGGATTGCAAATAAACATTACAAAACTTAACGATGGGTCCTTTGAAATATTGAATGGTGTGGCACTTAATCACCATCGTTTCATGTGGTGTGGTCCACCTGAGATGTGGATCTGTATAATTTTTGGTAACCGTCTTAAAATGAGCTGTAAAAATGGATGGACAACATAAATATACAACACATCATCAAGGTGGGCCTCATGATAGGAGTAACACCCACTAAGCTATTACCAAGGTAACAACTAATCCACCCTCTCATTTTAGGGCATGAAGCAAAAAATAAAGTAGATCAAAGCTCAAGTGTACTACACCATAGGAAACAGTGGGGGTAATGACACTCACAGCTGAAATCATTTTGGAGCCCACGGTAATGTTTATTTGTCATCCAACCTATTGAGAAAATCACTCAGACCTGGATGAAGCCAAAATACAAATATCAGCCTGATCCAAAACTTTTTTACCCTCAAGAAGTTTGTAATGATGGGTGTTCAGTCACCACTATTTGTGGTGTGATACACTAGAAGCTTTGCTTCACATTTTGGTTCATGCCCCAAAATGAAGAGAGCGGATTAGGTGAGACCCCGGGCTCACCTAAGAGGGTGCGACCCTTACTGTGGGGTTACCGTGGGGCCCACCTTGATGTATGTATTATGTATTCACTCAGTCCATCCGTTTTTACAGATTATCTTAGGGCATTATCCCAAAAATGAAGGCAGAGACAATTATCAAGTGGACCGTATCATAAGAAACAGTGGCGATTGATCATCTTACCATTAAAAACTTCTTAGGACTCACCTTCATGTTTCCATAGTGTTTATTTACCATTCAATCTGTTGATAAGGTCACATGAGCCTGGATGAAGGTAAAAAACAAATGTTAGTTTCATCCGAAACTTCTGTGGCCCATTAATGGTCAATCACCAATGTTTCTACGTAATGATTGGATCTGCTTCCTTTTTTATATAATCCCCTAAAATGATCTTGAAAAATAGATGGACGGCATGGATACATAATACGCACATCAAGGTGGGCCCTACGATAACCCATGGTAAGGGCCACACCCTCTTGGGTGAGGCTGGGGTCTTATCCTAATACGCTTTCTAAAATGAAGGGGCCAAAGTAGAGGGACAATGATCGCGTTGGGTCCCACAACACCCAACACATTGGCACACCATTATTGGGGTGTGTGAGCAATGCCAATTTTTTTTGTAGGTAAATACTACACACACCACACTGTTAGCCACACTCCACTTGAAATGAGGTTATCTTCACTCAGTCTCCCACTTGAGCTATGAATTGAAGGTAGTTGTGGATCTTTACAAATCTTTCATTTGAGCACCTTCTAAAACCGTACCATCAAATAGCCAAATGCCACTCACTTATGGCTTTAAGACAAAAAGGTACCAATTAGCGGGACCCACCACTTGTCTCACAAAGAAAGAAAGCAATATGCATCAACCATCAAACATGAGACATGATGGCACCCTTGACATCAATCAATTCTGGAAAATACTTTTATGCTCGGGCGGAGGGATGGATGACGTGCAAGGATTACTGAGAAATTGCGTACTTGAGATACAAGTATTTCGAAACAAACCTTTTTAAGTTATGGGTGCAAGTTTAGATGCATTGTTGACAAAAAAAAAACTACTCTCATTTGATAACCTAAGTAATAGATTGATGGACATTTAATGGACGGGTAGGAACGAAAGTCCAATGGTCTTATTTCAAAACAAGTGTCCACGAATCAGAGTCTAAGATGGTTTGACCGATCTGATTTTTAGGCCCTAATTTAGTGATAATGGGTTCCACAGTTTAGTCATCTATATGAGTTAATGCATGCCACACGTTCTACCCCCAAGTGCCTGCGTATGGAGCTTCGCCAGCAGCTAGAGTATAAAAAGCCTTCATGTAATGTAATTTCATCTAGAGGTCGATTGTCTGGCCGTAATGTGGCAGGATTTGATTTGATCACATGCCATTATCATAAATTGGGCCGACTGAAAGTAAGTTTGAAAGAGACGTGGATTGCATACTGACACTGCTGTCAGTGCCGACCTCACGGTGAGTCGGTGCTCTGTAGCCCACCATGAAGTACACGCTTCATTTAGGCCCTTAATTTATTATTATTTTAGGTCATGAGCAAAAACTAATGAGGCAGATTCAAGCCTAATGTATACCACATTAAAGAAAATTAGTGAAAATTAAACGTCCACCGTTAAAAACTTTTTAAGGCCTACTGTAATGTTTATTTGCCATTCTCTAGCAGTACGGTAAGGGCAGATCAGATGGGAGCTAATTAGTGTTGCCTGGGGATGTGGGTATTAACTGTGTCAGATAGGTACTGGACCGGTACATAGTACGCGGCTCAATCAAATCCTACCACATGTTCACTACCAAAGTTGGTGCTCGCAGGTTAATACGGGCGCGGTTTGGGTGGATCCCTGGACCACTGAGGTCAGGTGGGCCACTGTTATGTATGTACCTTACTTCTACACCGTCCATGCATTTTGAAAGCTCATTTTAGGGCATTATACTAAAAATGAAGTATATCCAAATCTTAGGTGGACTATACCACATGAAATAGTAGTGATAGAATCCCCACCACTAAATACTTCATGGGGGCCACTGAAATTTTTATTTTCCATCCAACCTGTTGGAAAGTTTACAAAGACCTGAATGAAAATACCAAACAAATATAAGCTTGACCCAAAACTTTTGTGAGCCATAAGAAGCTTTTAATGATTGAGTACCATTGTTTACTGTATTATGGTGCACCGGAAATTTGGATTTTTTTTTGAATAATACTCTAAAATGAGTTTTCAAAATGAATGAACGGGTGGATGTAATACATACACATCACACAGTGGACGGGACGGTAAGGGATCCAGCCGCCTCGGTGGATCCATGGCAATACATTCCATCTCAATAGAGGGAGTCGAGCCACGTGGCGCAATCTTTGCACCGTACAAAGGAGATAGCCCCTAATAGTGGGCCGCATTGCTCGGTGATCATGACGATGGTCACTCCCAATATATAGATGAACCGATCTTTTATTCCTGGTAGCCACTGAGCAGAGCGTGAGGTGATGTCTCGAGGCATGGCTATCACACGTGGGTCCAAAACGACGGTTCGGATGATTGATGGATGGACCAATTGTAGGAGCCGATGGACTAACGACACATTGTCCTCGCCCTGCGATACAAAAGGGCATGAACTTTAATGATGAGCGGCGTGGACACGTGGTCAGTGATGGTGCTTTGCCTTCACAAAAAGGTATGTAAGAAGCGAATATGCTTAGATCTAAAGAGAGATGCCTCCAATCATGTGCTACTTCCACATTTGTGTAGGCCATTCAAATTGTGGGTCCCATTCTGCATAGGGAGTGTGGGAGGGACGCGGTTTGGCCATCCATTTTTTTCAGCTTATTTTATGTATGGGCCCAAGAATGAGGTAGATTTTAATCAGAGGTGACCCACACTATAGGAAAACAGTGTTAATTGAACGTCCGCCATTAAAAACTTCCTAAGGCCCACTGTAATGTTTTTTTGCCATCTAACCTATTGATAAGGTCACACAGACCTGGATGAAGGGCAAACACAAATATCATTTTGATCCAAATCTCCTATGGCCCCTAAAAAGTTTTCAACGGTAAGTGAGTCCCCACCTTTTCCTGTAGTGTGGTCCACTTGATGGTTGGATGTGCCTCATTTTTGAACTAAAGCCCTAAAATGAGCAGAGAAAATGAATGAAAGGCGTGGATGAAACACATACATCATGATGAGGCCCACACAGCACTGGCCATTAACCATTGGCTAGCAGCGTCGGTAGCCATTAATCCAAGTCCCGCGTGTGTATAAACTGCACCCATCAATTCAATACTAACCATTAATTATATCAAATATAAAATAAGCAGTGGTCCAAATTTGAATGGAAAATGAGCCTGCTGGTGCAGCAGGTCGGTGGTGGAAAAGCAAGGGAGAGATCATAGTATTCTTTCTTTGCATCTACAAGGAACCTTAGGTGGTGTTTGTCCCGTGGTATTAGAAGGGATGGGATATCATTAGGTGGGATCAACATCATTTATTAAGCAATGATTACATGTCTAGTAATACCATGAATTTTCACCATCTAATCCCATGTTTGAGATCAAACTCTTGCTGCGGAAAAACATAGGATTAAGCAAAATCCTATTTGGTGGACCATGGGATTGCAATCAAAGAATTAAATTCACAACCGAAGTTGGTCACTTATACATGTATATCACCATAATGTCACATGTAAAAGGTGTCTATGGATGGATGGCATGGATAAAACATAGGCACCAATGTGGGGCCCACATGTGTAGTGGATTTCAAACCCACATGTGTAGTGGATTTCAAAATTCACATAAATCCCATCGAAATCCCAAGTGGTAACAAATACAATTTCATCCCACCTAATCCCAACCCTCCCATCCTCCCCAAAAGTAAGATGGAATTTGGACGGAACCAAATGCAATTCTATCCCAACTAATCCACCAAACGCCCCTTTAAACTCAAGAGGTGGAAAGACTAACAAAAAGAAACAAATAAAATTGAATTGACACTAATTTTAAAGGATTCCGGTCAATGCATTTAATATGATCACATAATTAAGCATTAGGTTAGATCTAACTTTTTCTAAAAATATAAAATTTTAAGAATAAATATTGGAATTTTATAAAATCGTTTGTAGTGCTTGCTGATAATTTTCCAACAACATATCATACAAGCAAGATAAATAACCATGTGCAAAGGAATGATTGTTGGAAGTTATAGTGCATGCTAAACTTAAATTGAATTTTCTTGTCTAATTTCTTTTAAACATAGTCATTCCTAAAATTAATTACCCTTGACTTTGTCCTATGTCAATTATTTACGTTATTCTTTTATTGTAATCTTTCAATTATTTTTCATCCACCATGGGATAAGAGAGATTTGGGCTGTAGGGATTTTGGCTTGAGGATTCCAAGCGTGCATTTGAAGAGTTAAATGCCATTCACTCATAAAGACTGCAAAACTAACATAGGAATTCAGCCCTTGATGAAAGAAATGCAAATGGATTGACATTTTTTTTTGTTAGTCATGCAACGCACCCCCTGTTAGTTGTACAACAGACCTAAACAGTTAGTCACATAATGCACCCACCCATGGGGTTAGTGTGTCTTCTTAGCACTTGAACCTGAGACGTGCATTAAAACGCTTAGGCGTCTGGATTGACTAGTGACCGAGCCACTAAAGATATCATTGCTGACCTGATGTTGCAAAATTTGATTGGATCATGTGTCATCACGAGAGATGGCCCATCCTATATGTATTAGACCAAACAACCTTCTAATACGCTTTGCGTGATCCATCTATGACCAAGTTCAATCCTGTCATGTTAGGTTACCAGGAGGCAATCCACTTGGGACAAAAAAATGGTTTGGAGGGATTTAGTTGGGTCATGTGCAGCTGCTTAAAATGATACACTTAACCGAAAAACTTTCAAACATATATGTTTTGAATGGCTACTCATCTCTAAGCAGCACCAAATTGTCCAATTAAATACGCCACATGTAATCATCAAGTATATGGTCACCAGCCGGGCAATAGGCTTTGGAGAGAAATGGATTATAGGCAAAGGAATCCAGCGCCACAATTGGTGTTAGGAGCCACGTGTCACACCTTTTGTCCGCAGTCACAAGACCAGGTAGTCACTTGTCCATTTCATATTTAGCTCCCCTTTTGGCAAAGGGAGATACCCTCGTGAGTGGGCCCCACTTGTGTCTTTATTTATGCATCCTCTCATTACGTGACGCGTGGCCAAAGCTACCCGCAGTGCACACGGGGATAGCCAGCGGGCCCACCTTCTTTTCCCTCTTTTTCCTTTTCTGGATGAAAAAAACAAAAAAACGTTGATACTCCGGCTGAGTGTGATAGATGATACGCAGGCATTTATAAATTGCTTTCATACATGGATTACAATAATTCAAATTTAACTCTCCAAATTGTAGTTCCCAATTTAGCTATATCATGAATCAAAGGTTAGTAGCTAGCACAATTTAGTTGGTTCAATTCCTGAGTATCAAGTAGCGATACGCAGCTCGAGTATCAAATAATTTCCCTTTCTTGTATTAGTAGTTCGTTTCCTACCGTATTATGTTAGGATGTCGACCAGCTGTAAGAGCTGCCACAATGCCATGCTTTTGGAAGAAGCCTACTCATTTCCATATTGCTCTTCTATCACTGCCTGCCTTTAGATGAGCCACTCCACCATCTTTAAACGGACTTGATCTGGCTCATGCATGCATCCAACTAGGGCACGTTCCGTAGAGTCCATGGTGGATTTAGCATGGCCCCACAATCACACCAATGAAACGATCCAACCATCTCATCAGTAATCATCTTCCCTTCCAACGATAGACGGTCAATACTCTTGTCCAGTTGATGGCCAATGATCAAACACTTTGTATCGTCCAATCAATTTGTAATTTGGGCCAACTCCAATCCACAACGAAGACAACAATCTGCACGGTTTGGATTGATCAGTACAAGTAGTATGATCCATCGTAGTCTGCTAGAGTATCATGTAACTCCATTTCGTAGGGCCATGCGTCATCCAGTAGTATTTATAATAAAATAGAATTTAGTGGATGTTATGGTGCTAAATGTGGACATTTTCTTGATTAAATTCTTCCAAGCAAAGCAGCAGAACCAAATCTAAGTGTTAGATATGGTGGGTACTTTTTTCTTTTTCAATATCTTGTTTTATAGTTCGTTTTGCGACACATGATCCACCATGCATCGCACCATGGGGCTCAGATGATTAGATGGTTTGATGATCTGACCGGCTCACGTTTTACTTCAATGTTAGAGAATCCTATATCAAGATTTGCTCCAGCGATTCGCGTTTGCAATCAAAAGCTCCACCAGGCTCGCTTTGATGGGTGCGAAACGCTCTGTCCATCAGTTATGCTACTTTATTATAGGACTTGAGCCATATAAAACTCGTTTCAACACTGAGGTCATGGTATCGATTCCCATAATGGGGTGGCTAACATTATGATGTGAGTAAAGGCGTAGGTTGGTATACTAACAATGGGGTGTGTGAACTAACCCATTTAAAAAAAAAAAAAAGTGAAAAAAAAAAGAGCCACATGAAACTCAAGTACGCTACACCACAGCACCTCGAGTGAGAATGCTTGAAACATTTCTAGGGCCACTATTATGTTTTATTCCATCCAACCTGTTCATAAGTTATTACACTCAAAGAAAAAGGGAAAATCCGAATTTCAGCTCAATCTAACATTTCAGTGGCCCTCATAAGGTTTCAACGGTGTATGTCTTCAGTGGCCTTGTTTTGTGTCCCACATGATTCTTGGACTAGCTTGATTTTTAGTCTCATGTACTAACATTACCTATAAAAAATAATGGACCGAATGGATGCTGCTACACACACATCACAGTGGGCCTCCTAGAGCTTTAATTTTTGCACCCTTGCAATTCTGGAGGGTCACTGTGAATCACAACATCACTCAATAATTACATAAGTATATTCATTTATATCTTTTTATTTTTATTTTACTGAATGTGACTTTTCTTCTAGCAGAATAAATATAAGTATTAGTAGCATGGCAAAGTAAAATCGTTTTCCTCATTATTAATATATTAGCCAAGCATAGAAAAGTAGCAGACCATATGTAAGTTTTAGCACCATAGCAAAGAAAAATTGTCTTCTCAATGACAGAGAAGTTTTAATGAACAGATTATTCTAACCAATATCACTAGGAGTACATGACTTTAGACCATTAAAAAAACGAAGATTTTTAATGGTCCACATTCAATTTCATAAATTGAAGGTGAGTACCAGCACTGAATATGATTATGGGTTCATGACTTACTTATGATAGTTCCAGGGAGATGTACAGTTCAAATCCCCAGGCCATCTCCACATATGGACCTCAATGGGACAACACATGCTGGCGATCCTTTAGCTGGACTCGCGACACTTTCAGATTGGACTTTTTTTTTTTTGTTTTTTTAATGGGAGAAGGTAGGAAAGCTGTTTTCAAGCACTTTTTTAAAACATCCCGTGATGTTGATCGCATTTCAATGCAGTAATCTTCACTCCCACAAGAAATAAAACAAAGTAATACAAGCCAAAATATTTCATTTCTGCTTAATTTACAATAAGAGTGAAAGAAAATTACAGAAAGTTGCTTAATCATGCACAAAGCATGTGAAGCTAGTAGCCATCCCACAAAGGGTAAGGCGGCGAATTCCAATAATCTCCTCCCGACTCTGAGAAAAACATTACCTTGTCGCCGATGTACGCCGGAATTGAGTCGAATTGCGGTGCGTCGTCAGCGATATTAGCTGCATTACCAATAGTAGCATCAATGGCAGTATTAGTGCTACTAGTGGTGAATGGCTTGGTGGGCCTTAGACTCGAACCCATATCGACCGTCGGAACGACGGCCACCAAATCATCATCAGGATTCTGGATTGTCGATGGGAATATCATTTTTGTAGGAGGAGATGATGGAGGTATCAATAATCTCCTCTTCTTCTCTGCCAGTCGTTTTTCTGTATGTTTCTTTAGCATTAGTCTAGAGATAAGGTCGGGTTCTTCCACTAGTTTCAATAAGAAAGCCATCATCTGCTGTGGCTTCTTCTCCGTTGCCTGCAGCCGTCGGCTCATGCCTTGAATTTCTTCTTCCAAGGTTTTCTGCTCGTGCTTCAATCGACTGAGTTCTGTCATTATCGCCTTCTCCATTTCTTTGTCGTCTTCCTGCTTGGGGAAGAGCAAAGGAGTAGAATTCCGGTGGTTCTTGCGGCGGACGATGTTCTTCAAGAGCTGCTGTTGCCCACGAAGGAAGAATTCGTTGGCGAATTCCCAACGGTCGGGATCAACCTTCCGAAAGCCCTGATATAACACAAACAACGATGCTATAATACAAGCTAATTATTGAATTTGGAAAGATTATACTTGAGGGGAGGCTAGAACTCACGTATGTGTTGAGCTGACGAACGAAGCTGGAGAAATTGTTGTGCTTGAAGTAGGTGGGAAGGAGCTTCTGGGAGAAATCCAAAGGGTCGAAGACGATGAAGCTGTTGTTTTGTCGGCCCCAGGCGATCAGGCTATCCGTAGATGGTTCGTTCACCATCTGATATGTCTTCAACACGAATGGGGCTACAGGATTGCTGGCTTCCATCTCAAAAACCATAGGAGTACCCCCCTTCTCTCTCTCTCTCTGGAAACTCTAGTATATAAAGCAAAACCCAATAGAATTCTCTCAAATTACATGAGCAGAACACATTAGAGAGCTTCCCAAAGCATCAGAAATTTCAATTCGAGCAAAACCCAAATAGGGTTTTCACTCTCACTCTCTCTCTCTCTTCAAGCTTCCATTCATACAAGCAAAACCCAGTAAAAGATACTCCCAAACTCTCTCTCTCTCTCTCTCTCTCTCTCTCTCTATTTTCTAAGGCAAAGCCCAAGAAAGATTCTCCTAAAATTCATGTATTGGCAGTGGCATCTGACTAGCCTTCTCTTACATGTAAGGATAGGATGCATTGCTGTATATATGTATGTCTGAGAGACATGGGCAATGAAAGGGAAGGACACGTGGCGTCTATTCGGCTGGTTGTGATATTTTATTTCTGTCCAAACCGACCCTACCTCCTGTTCTTTTTTTCGCCTTTACCATCTCTCATCCTCCAAAAGCCAGATATTTCCTTGCATAAAACACATACTTGCTCATGCTACTCGCAGGCACGTGCGGGTGTTTCTCACGTGTCTGAAATCTCGTGTTACTGATGTACCGGGTAGGATCCTATACGTGCTCTGACAACCCAACTCATTAGTTGGAATCACGCGTAGCAAAATATTGGACAGTTAAAACAGTTTGACGTACAGTCCCCAATCAATCAAAATAGCTGGTCCACTAAATACTGGGGCCACTCTAGTTTTATAAAATGAGAGAACATACGGGGTGGATAATATGATGAACGGTTCAGATCTTGTACCCGAATGCCATGCTGGCCACCTGTAGCCGGGAGTACGATTCAAATCCTACTCGCTCAAGTCGCCATGGCATTCCCAGGAAGGACGCGGATTGTGCAGTGAGGAACTCACCGCGATAGAGCAAGGTATGGATAATCCGTGGGGCCCACCGTCATGTATATGTTTTATCCACACCGTCCATACATTTTTTCATCTCATTTTATAATTGAAACCCAAAATTGAAATATGTACAAATCTCAAGTGGACCACTACCGTTAAAAAACTACTCAGGAGCTAGCACGTGCCGATAGTACTCTCTTTCGATATCCAAGTTCGCCTATGTTTCTTATCAAGGCCGTATAAGTATACAACCCACAAAACAGTCGGTTCGGATGATTGGACTACCTAACCATTTGGGCCCAACTGGGGTGACAGGAGTTGGAATCCTAAGTCGCGACGGAGGCAAAGACAACACTTTTCCCCACCAGACAAATCGCTCAAGATGCGAAATCTTAGGCCAGACAGTAGCTTGGATTCGGTCGTTCGAATCAGATTATTATTTTTCGTTGCTTTTGGTAAGACTCTCATTGCAGCAAATGGTCAAACAACACATAGGCATTAGAATAATGGTGTGGTGGCGATCTCTCGTTAGGCCACGTAAACAACCTCTATCTGTTAATGTCATTTTATTAGGGGTTTTTGGGTTGTGGGGTGCAATCCATCTTCGTCATTATTCACGTGCTTATGCGTCGGTCGGTTGATTTTCCCGCATATACACCATCTACGTTGTGTATTTCTTTATGAGGAATGATCACATGCGTTCAAATGCATGGTGACTACGGTACGTTCGAGCTATGTGGGGTCTATCTTTTCGATGTGTTTGTAGAATCCAATCCGTGCATCCGGTGTGAATTCTAATTTTCACCAGTTATATATATCAAGAATTATCCCGATTTAAATTGTAGGTGGAACGCACCATAGGGAGCATGTACAATCACAACTCGGTATGTTTACTTGTTGTGGCTCAAGTTTTGAAATGGCTTGAAGTTAGGTGTGTTCCTCTGCCTTGTGGGTTGTGCATAACAGCCATTTTGTATGATATGCACACAATATGACCCCACATTCCATATAGATGTTTCTGAAGGGGGTTTGGTTGGTGTCTCGCCGGCTAGTCCAGCCGGAAGAATCCTTGGCATTTCAACAATAGGTCTCAAGTTTGAATGCTAAGGAGACACAATAACTTCAATGGTGGGTGGGTGCATCGTGTGACTAACCATGTGAGTGTGTTGTACGTTACGGTGGGTGCTTGCATGACAAACCAAAAAAAAAAAAATCAGCCAGGTAGCTTTTGCCGAATCTCTGTGGTCTTGCAATGATGTATGTGATGATGTATGTGTTTTATTAATGTTGTCCATTCATTTCTTTTCTCAACTCATTTTAGGCCATGAGTCGTAAATAAGACAAATACAAAGCACAAGTAAGCTACAACATAAGAAATAGTAAGGAAGGATTGAATGCTTACACGAGCCCGGGCTCTAACCTGCTTGAGCAATAACCACCTAAGCTTGAGCTTGGCTTGCTGTTTGATCCAAGTCAATTGAGCTCTATCGAGCCGAGTCAATCAAGTTCTATCAAGCCGAGCTTTGACCCAACCAGCCTCTCACCTGACCCAACCTAGCCAGCAGGCACAGGCCCCTAACCCAACCCAATCCAGTCCCAAAAAAACTTATCAAACACAACCCCATTTTGGAGTTTTTTTTTTTTTTTAACATAATTTATTAAAAAAAAAGAAGGAAAACCCTACTGAGAAATGAGAAGAACGTTCCCAGGTGGCCTGGTGAGTGAGGTTTGTGCTCGTACGGCTGAGTCGGGCAGGGTTGCTTAGGTGTGGGCCATGCAGCAGTGGGCTAGAGAGAGAGAGAGAGAGAGAGAGAGAGAGAGAGAGAGAGAGAGAGAGAGTGGCATCTGAGTCGGATAGGGTCGCTCGGGTCAATGCGGGACATGTAGCAGGGTCGGGCATGGAGAGAGAGAGAGAGAGAGAGGGAGAGAGATTTGAAATGAGAGAGGGGGGAAAGAGAGCTAGGCGCGATGGGCTTGGTACATGAGGAGAAAGAAAGGGACGGGTAGGGTTGGTGATGTAGCTTTGCTACCACTTAATATAGAACTCAACGAAATATAATAAAGAGAAGGAAAAAGAAGATTTTGTTGCTATAATTCAAATCAAGAGTACATAGGCCAAATGAGAATATGAAAAAGAGATGGCTTGGGGACTCACTCACCCAAGGGGTTGGGGAATCACTCACCCAATAAGGGATTTTGGAGACTCACTTACCCAGGGGCCGGGTTGAGAAATCACTCACCCAACAAGGGATAGCTTGGGGACTCACCCAACAAGAGAGAAATCACTTCACTCACAAATACAAAGCTTGTAGAAAATAACTCTAGAATACCATCTCTTATGAAAAGACTACATATATAAGAGAAAATTTTAAGTATGATATGGTACTTTTTGGTTTACCATGGGCTTCATCAATCTCCTCTATAAAAGAACTCGTCCTCGAGTTTGGCTTGGTAAATCTTTCCCACATTCTTTTGTTGAGAATGCGTAATTCCTCATCATTACTCTAAGTATCTCAGTATCAAGGCTTGTTCTTCCATCAGACGAGATATTTAATATAAGTATCTTGCCATGTACTCACAAATCGTCGGTATAATGTTGTTAGGCTATGGAAACACCCTACTTTGATAACCAATTTTGGAGTTCGCCACTTAACACTTTTTTTGCGTTTTTCTTTATTTACTTTGATGCCTTGAAATGAGACAATACATCTCGATAAGATTATATTGCCAACCACGAATAAGTATTTTTTAACATTGACATATAGCTTTTCTTCACACAAAACATGTTGGTTCATCATTTAGTTTAGTCATTTTATCTAGCAATATTTCATAAGCATCTTTGTCATAAGTTGGCTCATCATCATTAAATCTCATATGGTTTTCATTCACTTTACCTTCATTTAGCCCGGTCGTTTCATCAAACATTTCATAAGCATCATTTGGTCCAATCATTTCATCAAATATTTCATAAGCAAATCGGCACATTATTATCAAATTTCATATGGTCTTTGCTACATTTATTTGGTTCAATCATTTCATCAAACACTTCATGAACATTCTCATCATAAATCAAAATACAAGTGGAAGCTCGTGTGGGGGGAGTCTTCGCAAAATTTCCTCCATCATGCGTTGTAGATTTCCATTGGAATGTCTCAATTCTTCAATATTTTTGCGAGGGTAGACATCTTCAATTGAAGCCGTCTATTCAGCTCTGTTCCCTCTTCCTCTTGCCATAAGGAATCAAGTCCGATTATCCAAGAATCGAACTTCCTCGGTACGAAGAAAAGACTACTACATATAAGAGTAAGCCCATGATACTTTAGAATACTCTCTCATGGAAAAAGCTAATACATATACAACTCTACGCTTACCAATCTTAGGGACATTTTGGATCAAGCTAATATTTATGTTTTCATTTCATTCAGTCTCAACGACCTTATAAACTGGTTGGATCACAAATAAACTTCATGGTGGACCATAGGAAGGTTTCAATGGTGGGTGTCATTTTCTCTAGTGTGGTCCACTTGAACTTTAAATTTGCCTCATTCGTTTTTGCTCATACCCTAAATTGAGCTAGAAAAACAGATGGACAATGTTGATAAAACACATGCATGATGGTGGGCCCACAGAGCTTTGACAACATTTAGCTGGCTGGTGTTAGAGTCACCAGCCAAACCACGTACGTCTGATGTTTCTTTGTTGCGCCTCCCTTTCCAGCGACTCCCACTACTATTTTTAGGTTTATAGCATCTAGCATAATTGCTCAAAACTGGTTACTCATTTAAGCAAATCCATTCACACCTTTGGTGTACAACCTGCAGTTAACCACTCCACCGAAAATCCTATGCAAATAAGTAATAGAAAAAAAAATGCACAAACACAGCCATTAGAGATTGGGTCCTTACTCATGCCTCAGTAGTAGAGTATGTGTGTAAGGAAAAAAAAAAAAAAACCCACAAGAGATTCGAACTAGATCCATGAGTAAAAGAAGAGCTAAAGAATACATCATTAAAAAGAAGATTACAAGGATGATATTGGCATTGAGCAGATGTGTCACCCACCCTTTTATTGAATTAGTTTAACTGGCCCACTCATATATATATATATTAAAAAAAAAAAAACATAAAAAAAAAGTGACAAAGCTACAGAGATTTGCTAAGAAAACACATTCCTAGACCACTGGTTATATAAATTCAAGCATGCTTAAATCCGAGCTGTCCATCCCATGGGTCACAGTATAATACCAAACAAACAGATGGCTAAACAATTTTTTTTTCTGGCCATCCATCTATTTTGTGCACCTAAGGACTGAAACAGCCTGATTTGTAGGCCCTAAGATCTAGAAAGTGTGGCTGACGTGATCGATGGAAAGCTCCCATCTAACTATCATGCACATGTGCAAGGCTTTGCGCAGCTTGCGGGCTGGAAAAAGCTCCACATAAATGATTGGAATGGCTACATATACATGCATGGGACACGACATGTGGGCTGGGTAAACCTCCACATGCATGTATGCGTTCTCCCATCTACATGTGAACCAGTCGTAGAAAGGGTGAGGAATTAGAAATGCTCACATCCATCTCGATTACCAGCAAAGTTATGGTGATTTTCCTGAAGCCAACGTGTTAAGAGACTATAGCATCCTCACTTCTGAAAAGGTCGGGGTCACCTTGGACATGACTGAGTCTAAAAACTTGGCAAGTCCATTCATCAGGTGGGCCAGCATTTGCATTGATTCGATCTATTGGCAATCTATTTTTTCTTACAGTTCTCTACTGTTGTCCACTTTATGAATGGCTATGCATGATTTTCACAGTCAATGTTCTTCATCGTGTGTCCCATCTTCCCAGCAATTTGGATGTTGCATGCATGCAATACGTTGATCATATGCAACTCCATGGACGGTAACTTTGCTGTCCGTTAAGATGGATCAGGACATTTCTCCTTGTACTTTTTATCATTGGACCACCACAATCAAGATACATATTCGAAGATGACAAGATAGAAGGATCCATGAAGTATAAGGTTCTGAGTCCTTGCCTCCATGGTAGACTCTTTAGAGTTTCAACAAGAGGTCTTGGGTTCAAAACCCTTAAGTGGGGAAAACTCAACCAGAGAGTGAGTGTGGGGTTGTACATCCGCTTGTATTTATAGTTAAAAATATAAAATAAAGAAAAAAGCTTCTTTATAATTTGATTCATGAGAGAATATTATACTCTCTGCATATGAGTCATGTGCACTAATTACGCCCATGCCTATTTATGTTCAAGCACCCAACATATGCTACATGTTTGGATGGGCACTTATAATAAGAGCTATTGTATAGGATGATACTCGATCTCTACATATGCCACTTAGCCTGTCCTCTTTTATTACCCATTTCAAAGGCAGTTGGTGCAGAAACAAAATAGCTAGTTGAATAGAGTGTAACGAAGAGAGCCTATTCAAGAAAGTTTATGATCAGCATTGGTTTGTTGGAACATGATTTTTATTTATTTATTTTAAGAAATAAATTTTATTACCGGAGAAATTGAAGCTGATCAACCTTACAAACTTTTGGGAAGCCCATATGTGATGTGCATTCGTCTTTAATATATATATATATATATATATATATATATATATATATATTACAAGATTTCAGGCAGGCCCACGGCTCTAAAATCTCCGGACCCGCCTATCATTTACCCCGCTAATAAGTCCTCTGGACCGATATGACTTTGCTTGCATCAAAAGGCTCCAATGTCTCGTATGGACCGACAAGGGAGGATTAGTATATTGAGTAAGTATATTTTGTTTGAGCTTAATGTTTGTGTAATACTGTTTGGGGGCTTTGAGTTTATAGAACTGAGTGGATAGTTCAGTGATCCAAACCGTTGATACATTGAATCTCACCGTGGATGAAGCTTGCACCAAAAATCTCCCAGATATAAAAACTTGTAACCTACCCAACAGATGGCCCAACAGTATTTGGTGCATAGGTGATCCTGAGTGAGGTCCCTCTCAGAACAATGGTTCGGATCATTGAATGCGCGTCCCACTTTCACGGACAGAAAGCTGAACGTACGGTACAATCAGTTTCGTCCCTCGTTGCATGATAACTCTATTATTCTATGTGAGTGGTGATTTATTTCAAGCCATCTTTTAATTCATCCTGTATTACGAAAACACATCCCCATTATTGGCGTTCCAATACAAAGATTGGGGTGCGTTTGGATGCACCATCAAGGGGAAAAAAAATCTTTGATGCTCTTGCTAGCTAGGTGTGATGGTTGGTCCCCAAGCACTCATAAATGGTACACGTTGTGTACTTTGACTTGATCTAAACTGCCCATTTTACACTGAACTGATGTTTTGATTGGCCCATTGGTGCATGTCAAAGGAAGCTTAAATTGAAGAATAATCTATGAGAACGTTCAATCTATTTGAGCTTAGGGTCATGTCCCATCAATTGGCCTTGTCTTTGATATCACATAGCCCACAAAGAGGGCCAATTTGAAGATCGATCAACAGTTCGTGGACATAGTTAAAAAATATTTAGATCAATGGCCTGGAAAACTGTCCATAAGTGGTTAAAAGCACCTGATTATTGCAATTTTCTACCATTGGTTCATCCACTACTGGATGGCCTATCAGTCAGTCCCGGGTTGATCACAATACTTGTTTATTGTATGAGTTGCAGAAAAGATCCCGAATGGTATTTATTTATCGAGGGCAGAACATTTGGCACATGTGATGCTGGTGCACGGAGCATTGTGACACCGTGGACAAGCTCTTCTCATCTTTTGTTTTATTTTATTCTACCTTTTTTCCACAATGTCATTTTTTTTTTTTTTTACTGAAAGTTAAGTCTTAGAATATATTGTCTATATTTTCTTTAGTTTTATGGATAAATGAGTTTGACAAATCCTAAACAAGTTATATATTTATATGTTTTGCGGGTACAACTTCACTTAGGTCCAAAGAACTCCTTAATGACGGTTTGCCTGAGCTTACGAGCTTCATTGGATGTTGGTCAATTAATGCTGCAATATTATTAGGGAGATCAATCATTTAATCCCAATTTACCTACCTAGAGAAAATGGTGTGGAAACTTCGAGGCCCTTCTCTGATTGATACCAACAAAGCAATTAGTGCAATCAAAGAGCCTGATTGGTTAACTCAGATCTCATGGGCCCCAAATAAGTGATTAGTGGAAAATTAAGTAATCTGATTGGTTGACTAAGTCCATGCTCAATATTAAAGAAATGCATTATTAGGGTTTGCTCAACCAACCAATACAAGACTTTTAACTTGACATGCCACAAAAATCTTCTTCTTCATGTGCATATCTCATTTCCTCTAGAAATTCAACCGGACGGCATGCCGGTCACCTAAGACAGCCTTGCGGCAACTTTGGAAGCTGCCACTTTCACACGGAGGTTCATAGATCGTCACATGGTGCCAAAGTGTGTATAAAGCTGGGATCTGTTAGGATTATAGTTCTAAAACTTGCCGGGTCAACTCGAAAGTAAGATGAGTTAACTCTACTCAGCAAGATTTCGAGCCAAGTGACTGGGAAACTCAGTCCAGAGCCTGACCTGACACATGATGGCTCATCGAGTGAACTCATGAATGTGTGTTTAAACTATGCTAGATACTTATTTCTATTCTTATATTTTAATTTCTTGTTATTAAATATTGATTTGAGTTGGGCTGAGTCATCGAGTCAACCTGAAATGGCTGAACATCGAGTTGAGTTGAGTTGAGTTTTCCAGTTTTTGAACTATAGTCGGGATAAAACATGTATCCTTGATACTGTAAATCTACTGTTTAGGCTAAACTAAATGTGTCTGTTATAATATTTGGTTGTCCATAAGGTTTTGCAACTCTTGTGATAGTAATGTTAAGCCTCAGGTTCATATCATGAAATCTTTTTTTTTTACATTGATCTGTAATTCTTCGATTCCTCGCATTCGACCTTCTATTAACAAATTTGGGGTTTACTGTGAGCATGAAAGGCACACATACTGTGAATGGTGCATGAGAAATGTGATGGCTACTTCAATCAAATTACGTGAGGCTCCAGTCGGGTTTGTTCATCTCGTGAGCCCTGCCATATGGATCAAAATCCCTCGGGTAGTCCAACAGGCTTTGTATGAGAGACCATGGATAGTTAGAAGATTTCGACCTGCAGTCAGCAGTGGATGATCTTCCAGGCCACAGAGTCAGCTGGTGAACGGAACGGCTTGTCAGCTAATGGCTTGAGGGTGGTTGAGGAGGCAACAGGTCTAATCAAGGTAGACCTTGTAGCGAGTTGGGATTGAGAATAAAGGGTGACTCGGCCGAGCCTCAACTTGACTCAGAAATCAAAACCAGGCAAGTTGATCCAAGTCGCGAAGTTGAAAAAAACAATAAAAAAAAAAAAACATTGCCCTGCTTATCAGTAACGATACAGTGAATATGGACCACAGCTGTATTATCTCCTTAGACATTAATCAAAGTGTTAGGATCTTCCAATCCGAAAGATTTTCTCCCCAATTTCCATCTTCAGTGAGACCCATCATACATGCGTTTTGGATTACTGATCCATGGTCCCAAATCCACAAGATCTTGCGTGTGGGATGACTCTATAGTTCCTCTTTCTCCCTTTAGGCAGTTGTTTGGAGGCTCTGGTTTGGGACCTTGCTCATATGACTATGGGCCGAACTGGGTCCCACTCTCTTATTAGATGGCCTTGGGCTATTTTTAGGCTGTCGGTTTGGTTCATGACAGAAATGAAGCCCGCTACTTAATTGAATCAGGCTCGGGCTGACTCCAACCTATCCCAACCCAACCACTCATAAGAAGCTCATAACTAGAAACAGAAACCTTTCCCTAGCAAATGGCCTGAAACTGATATTGGGCCTGAAAATGATGCCCACTCAGTAAACATATTGAGTTGAGTGAGGTTTGGGCTTAATAATCTGTTTCAAGGTGTGTCACAAAGTTGAATTTGACGATCTGTTTAGTATATGGATTGGGCTTGAAATGTGTTTCATAGGCTGTGGTTCGGCAGATGTTTCAATTCCAAGCTCATCTAGTTACCGGGCTGATTCTGACATGACACAAACCTGACCCATTTATAACCCTAGATCCAGGCTTAGGTCTAAGTCCCAAAATCATTCGCCGGACCACAACGAGTGTTATCCCATCGCATCCGATATCATCCCATTTATAAAATTAAAAAAAAAATTAAAAAAAAGTCAACAAATAAGAATCTAGTGGACTTTGAGGACCTCGTGTTTATTTAGGGCCCGGGTTTCTATGGGCTTATTTCATTGAATCAAAGACATGAAATGGGCCATTAAATTAGGCCCAAATCCAGAAGGAGATGGTTCGGTCATTGTATTCAGCCCATTTTTTTTTTATGTTATAAGGGGATAACGGACCGGGTTAGTATCAGCACAGGGTGACCATGCCAAGCTTTGAAAGGTTCAATACCAGTGTTCGGTTCCATCCGGCCCACCAATGGTCATTGTTCACTCCGGTGCTTTTAGATATGTGGATAGTCTAATCATCCATCCGCACCGTCCATTGGGTTCAGCTCACTTTAGATCAGCCATATTGACAAGTTGATGTTGACCGGAGGATGCTATGCTTCCCACGCCGGCCTCTCTTTTTGTAACCGTAAGTTTTCCAAGATCTTAACCATTTGATCTTTTCTAATTTAAAATTTGGACCACTCATTACTTTACTTTTGACCATTCATTTGATAACCCATTAATTAGATGGTTAGGATTACTTGATCATTGTGATTTTAGAGATATGCTGCATAAGAGGTTGGCTAACCTATTTCAACGATCTAGAATGCCTTGCAAATATGTATGGTCGAAGAGTCGCGGGCAGTTTTAAAAGAGGAGGTCTCTGTATTGGACCACAGGTTATAGTATGCCCAGCCAATAATTTCCTGTCTAACAAGTGTATGTGACATCCCTGGGTCAGCGATCCGTCGCAAACCTGGTGTGACCGGTCTAATCATTGGTTTTCTCTTATGTTGCTTGCTGGACTGTTTTGGGTCGCTTGCGACCGGTCATGTGCGACTAGTCAATGATGCACGCGGATTGCTATACGCAGTTTTCTATTTCGGCTCAAATTCTCGCAACGTGTTATATAAGCACTTGTAATTCAAGATTAGGGTATCCTAATAAGTGTTCTAGTCTAAGCTGAGAGAGAGAAGAAGAAGAAGAAGAAGAAGAAGAGAGAGAGAGAGAGAGAGAGAGAGAGAGAGAGAGAGAGAGAGAGATCGAAGAGACAAGGTTTCAGGCCGTGATGCTTCATTCACGTTGTCCGCTAGTTCTCAGCTTATTCGTAGTCCTTGGATTTGTAAGATCTCTTACTTTTTAGTTATCTTTAATTGTTATTAGCCTGTGTGTGGGTGAGGTTGATTGGATCAAAGTGGGTTGTGCTTGTAATCGATGTGTAAGTGTCTTTTACATAGTTGATTGTTGATCTGAACGAGGCCTCATGGTTTTTACCTCTGTTTGAGGGTTTTCCACATAATAATATTCTCTTGTGTTTGTGTGAGTGATTGTTGGATTGTGTTCTAAGCATTCTTATATCCCATAATTCACGAAGTTGGGGTGCGAGATCTTGAAGTTTTGTGCACCGCCCCCAATAGATGGACCAGCCTAATCTTTGGGTATGGTTATCATCACGTGGCCAGCTTGACAGTACTTGGATCACTCACCTTGATTCATTTAAGCAATATCTACCTTAAGTCCATCTTTTAAGTTTTAAAGTAGACAATTGTAATAAGAGAGTGTTCTTTTATAGGAAGAAGAATAATAGATGTCGTAAATCACCTATTTAAGTCATGAAGTAGATCATTGTAATAAGAGTGTTTTTCTAGCAGAGGATAGATTGTCTTGTAGTAATAGCTGGTTGAAAGTATTATATATCTCATTATGATAAGGCTAGATATTGCACATGTTAAAAATTTATGCGGAAAATAAATTCAGATAAACAAAAAATAGAGTATAGAAACCTCATACATGTTGAGTCGATCGTTATATTACAGGACTTTAAGTTTTTTTTGTCAGGACGAAGTGCAGACCCATTCGTTATCTTTGAGATAGTTTGCACCTCTCGGTATGTTTAATCTGTGCAATGGGTTTCTTGACGTGCTACTTCTATGATATAATACCGAACATGGCTATCTCTAACATGCATAGGTCACAGATGAACCCAACACATGAAAAAATATTTGCACTTTTATTTTATTTTATATCTTTTGTTTTTGTGGATTGCAAAATTTATATATGCCGCACACTCAATCACCTTCTTTTAATGACTAAATAATATATTTTCTTGGTAACCGAAAAAAAACAGAGAGAGATCCTGGATGATGTCCTTTATCATATCATGAAGGAGAAAACTACGGCTGATACAATGGCTACGCTAGAGAAAATATACGCTAAAAAATCTCTAGAGAACTGGATGTATCGATGATGCAGCTTTTCACCTTGAAGATAGCAGAGAGGACGGATGTGGAGGACCACATTAGCATATTCAATCGGCTAGTTTACAAGTAAGTGGAGATAGATGAACCAATGAAGGATGAATATCAAGCATGCATCCTAATGAATTCTCTTCTATAATTATATGAGTCATTTAGGGACTTTTTGTGCACAAGGAGGGAGACCATCAACGTTGAAACTGTTATCTCAGCCCTCCAATCGAGGGCAATGAGAAAGAAAAGCGGTGACGTGGATTCTCATTCTTCCTCAGAAGCACTGATTATGAGGTGAATAAATTTTGAGCATGGTGGGAGATATTCTAAATCGGGATCTAAAGCCAAAGGCAAAGAGAAGGCCAAGGTGCGGTGCTAGAATTGTGACCAGGAGGGCCACATGAAGAGGGATTGTCAGAATCCCAAATCAAAATAAGAGAACTCTTAAAATTCGTCTGGATGGGGAATTAATACCGTATGGGATGGTTGTGATCTTTGTGATGTATTAATTGTATCCGATAAGGGGTCTCTCGGTGGAGAGCAATCCTCGATTCAGGTGCATCATGTCATGTTTGTCCTGACCAAAGTTCATTCATGACATACAGAGCATATGATGGTGGATCAGCGTTTGTGGGAGATGACTATGATCGTAAGGTGGTGGGTATTAGTAAGGTGTGTATCAAGATGTTCGATGGGATCGAACGAGTCCTAGAATATGAGAAGCATGTCCCCAAGATGAAGAAGAATGTGATCTCTCTTGGTGCACTCGAGGCAAAAGGGTGTAGGTTTATTGACCGCAATCGGTATTGTAAAGTGATGAAAGGAGCAATCGTGTAGATAAAGGCACGAAAGTATGGCCATCTTTACAAGTTGATCGGGAGCACGTTTCACGATGGAGCTGTGGGATCGACAGTAAGATCCACGATTGCGCGTATGTGGCAAGTGCTTAAGAGTCACATGAGAAGAGCTGCAATAGGTGTGAAAGTGCAAGGATATGGTTGATGGAGAAATGAGAAGCAATGGAGCTATGTTGAAGTTGAGATGATGAAGAAAGTAAGGAAGAACGTTGGATTCGACGTTTGAAGCCTCGGTGGAGATTGTTGGTGAAGTCTTCAAACTGTGCTGAAACAGGGACCCACGACCGGTCGGCCAACTGGTTGAATATTAGCCTTGGGTGAGCAGTGAAGACACTGGACAATTCCTGTGTATAGAGGAACGGTTGCCGGGTGTACTGCAACAAGTCTAGGACCGATCGTGCGATGCATGAGGCGGGATAGGTTGAATTTAGAAGTTTTATCTCTGGACGATTTTGTGCCATGTGCAATCGGTTGCAGGTCGATCACGATCGGTCCTGTGCAATGGCGGTGATTTACATGGTTACGCAAATCTACATAAAATATTTTTATTTTTGGGTTGTTTGCAATATATATGGCATGAATCCGAACTTAGATGGTATCCTAAGGTGTCCAAGGTTTCCTAATTGTATTAGGGTGAGGGGAGAGTGTTTTGTGAGAGAGAAAGCTTGGGTTTTCTCTTGGATTTCCTTATTTGTGGGCTGTTCATCTCTATAATCTTTTGATTCATAGTAGATTCACTTTGTGCCGTGTTTTTTTTTTTACCTGTAATAGGTTTTTCCATGTAAAATCAAATTATCTGTGTGGTTGATTGCATGTGGGTGTGATTGCGTTGCTTTGCTCATTTGGTTCTTATCTTCTCCTGTATTCTTCTGTTTGTTTCCGCTGCCGGTGTTTCCCCATCACTCGACTCTTACTTACGTAAGGCTCCAATCGGGTTCGTGCATCTGGTGAGCCCTGCCATATTGACCAAAATCCCTCCAACAGGCTTTGTATGAGAGACGTGGATAGTTAAAAGATCTCGACCCGCAGTCGGCAGTGGACCATCCTGGTTCCAGGGCACAGAGCCAGATGATGAAAATGGCTTGTCAGCTCATCGCTAGATGGTGGTTGAGGAGGCAACAGGTCTAATCAAGGTAGACCATGTGGCGAGTTGGGGTTGAAAATAAAGGGTGACTCGGCCAAGTCTCAACCTAACTCAGAAGTCAGAACCAGGCCAGTTGCTCCTAGTCGCCGAGTGAAACACACACACACAAGGCCCTGCTTATCACTAACGGTCCAGCCTGCAAATGCATAGGATTCGGTGCATGTGAGGCTAATGATCTGGTGATCCAAATGTTCGGTGGTACATGGGAGACGTCTGAGAATCAACATGATAGGAAGATCCTCACCCTTCGATCGTGAGACTATTTTCTGCCTTTTTTTTTTCTTAATGTGGACCACAGCTGTATTATCTCCTTAGCCATTAATCAAAGTGTTAGGATCTTCCAATCCGGAAGATTTTCTACCCAATCCCCATCTTCAATGATACACATCATACAAACGGCTTGGATTACTGATCCATGGGCCCAAATGCACAGAATCTTGTGTGTCGGATGACCCCATAGTTCCTCTCTCTCCTTTAGGCAGTTTTTTGGGGGGCTTTGGTCTGGGACATTGCTCATATGACTATGAGCAGAGCTTGGGCCCCACCCCCTTGTTAGATGGGCTTAGGCTTGTTTTTGGGTTGTGGGTTTGGTTTGGGACAGAAATGAGGCCCGCTACGTATATGAATCAGGGTGGTGCTGACTCAAACCTGTCCCAACCCAACCACTCATAAGAAGCTCATAACTAGTAACAAAATCCTTCCATTAATAAATTGTCCAAACAATAATATTGGACCCGAAAATGAGGCCAACTCAGTTAACGGGTCAAGTTGAGTGAGGCTCGGTAATCTGTTTCAAGGTGGGTCACCGGGTTGAATTCCATGATCGGTTTGTTATTTGGATTGGACTTGAATTGTGTTTCATCGGCTCTGGTTTGGGTGGCTGTTTAAGCTCATTTTGTTACCCGGGCTGACTCTGATGTGACATTAAGCCGACTTGTTGACAGCCCTAGATCTAGGCTTAGGCCGAGGTCCCAAGATCATTGGCTGGGCCACATCGTATGTCATCCCATCTCAGCCCATTTATTAAAAAAATAATAATAATAATAAATAAATAAAATAAAAATCGAATTAGAATTTCAGCAAACCCCAATATAGGACTATGGAAGTTTCAGATCAAGCTTTTTCTTTTCTTTTTTTTCTTGACACGCACACTCACACCACAGTGGGATTTCAGCGCAATAGTTACTTGAACCCACACCTCATCTTGAAACTCTTCTAAGTCTACCTACCAGGTATGAGTAAGGACCACATGCCAAGTTGATATTTGTGTTTTCCATTCATCCAAGTGTTTTTGTGGTGTGATCCACTTTTTTTTATTATTATTATTAATACAACCCATATATTGTTAGTAAACCCACCTACTCCGTTACTCACATTCCAATGTTAGCCACCCCCGTCTTGGAAATTTGGAAATCGATACCATGGCCTCTCTGTTGAAACTTCGAGTGGTGCGATTCACTTGAGTTATGGATATGCTTCCATTTTGGGTTCATGCCCTAAAAAGAGCTATCAAATCATATGAATGGCGTGGATAAAATACATACATCATGGTGGGCTCCACAGAATCCTTACACCACGTAGCTACGGGTGTTGGGATCACCACGGAGTCTCGACATCCTCCGAAGTTGCCTCTCTTATTTAGTAGGTTAAGTTTTGGCAAGACCATTGATATTTTATGGAAATGATTCCTTCTAAATGGGTCTTATTTTACTTTTTCACCATTTAAAAAAGGTATGACTCCCCACCCGTATGGACAGCGCGCTTGTACCGTATCTAGACCGTCCAAATCACTGACTGAAATGTGGATACTGCATAACCAAATATTCCTCTCAGATCTTAACCATTTGATTTTTTAATTTAAAATTTGGACCACTCATTATTTTACTTTTAACGGTTTATTTGATAACCATTAATTAAGTGATTAGGATTACTTGGGCGTTGTGATTTTAGAGATATGCTCCATCAGAAGTTGGCGCACCTATTTCAACGATCTGGAATGGTTGAAGAGTCCCTTTTTATTCACTGCCTGCGTTGGACCAGAAGTTAATAGTCCCCCAGCTAATTACTTAACTTATAGTCTGCCTAGCTAATTACTTCCTATCTATCAAGTGCATGTGAAATCCAACCCTTCCAATAAGTTGGTCCCACCACGAGGATTTACTAGTGCAAAAATGGACCCTATATATTCATCAGGTGAGCCACACCATAGAAAACATTGTCTGGACATTTATAAATAGCAAAATACAAAAATTGTCCACTCAACAAGTGATCATTGTGGCTGATATCTGCACAAGCTTATCTTCATGATGGGACCAACCTATTAGACAGGTTGGATGTGGCACAGACATGAAACGCTGGAAGTTATTTCTGGGTGGAACCTAACATAGGAGTCAAGAGCCAAAGAGAAAATTTGAGGCACTTTCCATTTTTCAATTTTACTGTTTAGTTCATTTTTATTTTCAGTTTTTATATTAGATCTCATCCCCCAAAAATAAAAAATGATCTAGTGGGCCACAATGTTAGCCTAAGTTTTTTCTTGAGGTGAAACCACGTGATGAATGGCTTGGATCCCTCACATGTGTGCCACATTATACATACCAATCCTTAACCCTGAACCAGCATCACACACTGAATGGTGAAGCCACATGATGAGGTCTAGCTTATCAATTTGGATTTTTATTATTTATTTATTTTGTTTCAATGACCCAAATTGATCGTGTGATGGGCTCCTATCTTGGATAGCAGATTCCCCGAAAAAATGAATATTTCAACCCTTAAATCGTATAAAGGTTATGGCGAACCTTGGAAGTAATCACATAATCCGATTGAGAGCTTTTATTATTGTTGTTATTATTTTCCATCCACAATATAAAGTTAGACACATCGTATAAACAGCTTAAACTGTTGGAAGATGACCCTGATTTAAGAATCCAGATCCTCTGCTCGCTCAAGCAGAGAAATCCTGCTTTGTGCTTCTCTAGTTGGTCCAGCTTAATGGTGCGCGCTCCTCCGTTAGGCTGAGATCGACCAATCAGAAAGGCAGCAGCAGAGGATCCAAACTCCTGATTCAAACATCATCTCTGAATTTTGTCTCTTTCATATATTATATGATTTTTAGTGATGATTTCATCAGGATTAGGCTCCTCCCTTTATCTAGCTGTAATTTTGATCGAGTGTAAAGGGCTGCCGACGTGGGACACGTCCATGATCTCAGCCGTTCATCATGTGGACTTTACCACATACAAGCAGTGGCTAACAAATAATGCAACTCTACTCATCAGGTGGACCATGCATGAATCAGATTAATAGCCAAGGTAACTCTTGTTACGCAAAAGATCTGGCCTCCGTCCAGCCTACTTTGAACTGGGTTCAGTACAAGACTGCAGAGACATTGGATGTGACAAGACACGGGCGTGCAGTGGATTGCCTGCTAAAGCCTTTACAGGTATCTGCTGCGCTCGGAATCCAAGTGGGCCCAACGTGGTGTTTGTGAGAAATCTACAGAGTCCAACCGTTTTGTGAGACCATTTTAGGTGCTGACACAAAAAATGAACGGGTAACACCTACTATTACCTGATGTAACAGCCAAGTCACACTCAGGGTGGAAGCCTGTAACGCCCTAAATTTTCGAGATTTATTTAAAAAATTTTGAAAATTTATTTTTAATTTATTTTTTATTAATTATCGTACATTTACCGTTAATTTACGAATAGCGGGGCATCCGTAGGAGATCCGATAGGGGACCCTTTACAAAAGTTGCTTAGAATGATTCCATAAACATCGAAGAAAGATCAAATTTAAAAAATCACGCACTTTTCAGATAATTACGAAAATGCCATTAGTTAAACTTAAGTTAAGATGCCATTTTTAAGTATTATAGTTTCTGACGATCACTTTCACGCAAAACCCTGGATTTAAGCTTTTGGCCACGTATTAACCATACACATCAAATTTTAGCCCTTAAATCATAGTAGAAGTGGTCCGATTGTCAAATCAGCCCCTTAACCCTTGATTTTCATGTCCATCGAGTGAGGAAAGTAGATGGTTAGTTGTAGTCGAATATTTTTCTTCATATGAATGACTTGGATCGTCTTTATCATGGACCAATAGTGTGATTTGAGTGCGCCACCTTGATAAGCATCTTTCTTATGCGCGAAGTTATCCCGTTTTAGAAATTAATGAGTTACCAACTCTTTTTAAAACTGAACCTTTCAATTTACCCACTTCTCACCATCAATCGTTTCTCAAATTTGGACCACTTATTATACTCATATGACTACGAGTTTACACAAAGTTTGGACCCCGATCTATAATCCTACACCGTTGAACCACAAAGCCAGCCCCTTCCTTTTCCGCCAAAAGTTGAAATTTCAGATCTAGGCATTTCTCACCATCAATCAACCACTAAACTTTGTACAATTATTTGCCTATCATGACCATATATTTTTCAAAATTTGGGCCCTGATCATCAAGCGTAGACCGTTAATTGAGATCTAGCCCATTTTAGCACCCGTTAGGCCATTTTCAAGGATCGGCCAATCTAGAATGTGGATCATCAAGAAATTTACGTATTCTGACTCTACTCTTCGAGCTTGATAAGATGAACAGATTGGAATTGATCATAGATCATCCGAATATTGAGATTTGAGAAACCCACCTCAAGAAGTTGTTACACAAGACCTCGCGTGCACATCCCTCTCCATATTTCTACTACGCACCTCCAAATCCTTCTCCTAACCCTAGCCTCCATGCCTTAGAGAGAGAGAGAGAGAGAGAGAGAGAGAGAGAGAGAGAAGAGAAGAGAGTTCTTTCTCATATTTTTCCAGCGGCTAGGATCTTCTACAACCCTCTTCTAAGTCCATCCTAAGGTGAGGATTTTCCTTCAAGTCTTTCATTAATAATATTATAATTATCATAAGTTTCTTTTGTGGCATGTGAAGTTATTTTGTTTTGAATTGCTTATCCATATAACATGAAGTTCGATGTGAGATTTGTAATGAATATCATTGTATGGTGATGTGATTCCTTGTTTAGATTTTTACTAAGAAGCATGTGTATTTGTGTTATTTTTTTGAAATCTATGCCCTTATTTTCTTAGTCCATGTATTACAAGTAACATTGATTTTCATATTGTGATATGAAATATGTATATAAGATCATCATATGGACATCACATTATTGTATACTCTTTGTCCCTAAGTTGGTAAAATTATTCGATATAGAGAGATGGAACCCATGAGAGGTGTCCATGATGGAAGAATATATCTTGACTTAACTGAGAGAATGAAGTGATTGCTTGTTGATGGATCCTTACATGTACATGATGCTTGATTTGATCCATTTACATTACATGGGTATTTTAATGAATTTGATCATGATGTACAACATTGGCTTTTTGGGACATGATGAAATCATAAAACGGGACAATGAGTGGACACTAATGGTATACAAATTCTCATGAGCCGGGGTTGGTGCTATGGACACTAATCTCGTGCTGTCGGCCTATGCTGGGTTGCTTGCGACTCCCCATAGTCACCATTGAGTTTTATTTAAATCGGTTGTATGTGAAAACACTTAAATAAAGGTGAAACTAAAGTCATGCATTCACTTGGCTCCATGTGGGTGTACGGAATTGAGAATAGACTAGAGCGTCCTACTTCTCCCGTACACTGTCACGTGTAGATTTGGGCTATGAGCGTCCCGTTTCTCACGTGGTCAGGCAAAACTATGGGCTTGTGCGTCCCAGGAACCTCTGGTGACTAGTGGCTAGCGTGAAGTCGTAACAGGGAGTTTCCCACTTCATGTATTATGATTCTAGCCAAGGTGCCTTACCCAGAGCATGCATTCCATGCATCGCATTAACAAAGATTTTTAGTTGGTTGTTTTGATTTGATTAAATAATAATATCCTGCTTGCGTTTACTCTGTATCGTTATTATTATTCTTGATTGTCTTGGAGGAAATATTTCCCACTATGATAGCGTTTAACGCTATCCCAAACACAATTTAGATGATGCAGGTGAAGATCCAGGTATTGAACCCAATTTTTAAGGAAAAGAGTTCGATGTTCGTACAATCACATGGCGGATGACGATGTTAGATAAACTTAATTGATGTTATCATTTATTAAATATTTCTTTTAAGTAATTGATACATTTATGGAATTGTAATAAATCTTTAAGAGAAGACATGGTTTTGTATTTTAATTAATCAGTATGGATATTGGTTGGTTCCCTTATTTAAACATTGGTGATGACGTAGTAAGTTTGATAGAATAAGATGATAATTGTTTCCACCATTGTGCTTGAATGCTCTATTTTATTATTTGACAAATTAGTTATTCCATAAATTACTTGGAAATTCGGCCGTCGTATTATACACGAGAGTCGAAAATCTCGGGTCGTTACAAAGCCCTTCGACCACCTTCTCTTGTGTATGTTCATGAAGAGGCGGAAGCCCTCCTGGGCATTATAAAGGAGCTTTACCATGGGCCCCACCATGATACATATATTATATCCATGTCGTCCATCCTTTCTACCAAATCATTTTACGACATGGGTCAAACTCTGAGACAAATCCAAATCACAAGTGGGCCACACCATAGGGAACAGTTGGGATAATGACATCCACGGTTGATTCTCTGGACACTATGGATTCTCTTTAAGCACTGTGGATTCCCCCTAGGCACTATGGAATCCCCCTAGCATAGCACTATGGATTCCCCATGAGCACTGTGGAATCCCCTTGGCACCATAGATTCCCCTGGAGCACTGTGGAATCCCCTTGGAACTGTGGATTCCCCTGAGCACTATGAAATCCTCCTAAGCACTATGTAATCCTCCTGAGCACTGTAAATTCCCCCATATCACTATGGGTTCTCCAGAGCATTGTGGGTTCCCTTGAGCCCAACGAAAGCTTCAACGGTAGGTATCACTACCCTTACTATTTTCTAATAGTGGGGTCCGCAAGGCCTTTAAATCAAGTTGATATTTGTGCGGTCCCTTTATACAGGTCTATGTGACCATATCAACAGGATTGGATGACAAATAAACATCAAGGTGGGCCTAGAAAAGTTTCAACAATGGACATCCATGTTCCAACTATTTGTTGTGGTATGGCCCACCTAAGATCTAGATCTGGCCCAAAATGGAGCCCAAAGCCTAAAATGATTTGGGAAAATGATGGACGCCATGGATGAAACATATACAACATGGTGGGTCCCACGAGTGGACCATCCATCCACGCCCAAGAGGGCTTCTACTTCTTCTTGGATGTACACAGGAGGAGGTGGTCAGTCGGATTCCACCCTACTGAAGTGACATCACCAACTTCTATTGGCCCCACCGTGATGTGTGTTGCATCCACACCACATCCATCCATTTGGAGAGATCATTTTAGGGGATGATCTAAAGAATGAGACAGATCCAATTCTCAAGTGGACCCCACCAATGAAAATAGTGGGGACAATGACGTGCCGTTGCAACCTTCTATTTTTTAGGGTTAGTACATACATTCCACTGTTAATACACACACCCCTTCACTCAGTCTACCACTGTCCCAAAGGTGTGGGTGTGTTTATCTGAGACGAGGACGTTATCTTCACTTAGTCTACCCCTGTTGAAACCTTCTAAGTGCCCACCATAATGTTTATTTGAGATCCAACCTGTTCATAAGTTCACACAAATATGGAAGAAGGGAAAACACAAATATCAGCTTGATCGAAAACTTCTATGACCCTAGGAGTTTTTAACGGTAGGACATCAATCCCCACTATTTTCTTTAGTAAAGTCCACTTGAGCTTTGGATCTACTTCATTCCTTGGCTCATCCCCTAGAATGATCTCTCCAAATGGATGGATGGTGTGGATGTAACATATGTATCATGGTGGGTCCGACGAGTAGACCACCTGTCCATGCTTAAGAGGCCTTTCGCGCCTGTTCAAGGACATATGTAAGTGGTCATAGGGGCATTTTTTTATCAAAAGTTTTGTAAATTCTCGTGAAAGGACTAAAAAAGATAAGCCTAGTGAGAAATTGAACTTTTAGTAAAAATAGCCACACCTCAAGGCTATTGCAGTAAAACCCCCACCCATCTATATGCAATCCGCGTAGGGCTCTCAATGGGTCCGATCTAGATCGGATCCAGTTGGATCCGGCTCTAAGTCCATATATCTGTAGACGAATTCGGATCGAATTCAAATCCAACTCAGATCCAAAAGGTGATATCCATATCCGATCCATTTATAAATTGTTAGATCCATTTCCGATCCAAAATCCATATAACCATCGGATTCGAGTTGGATGTAGGTCCCAATCCACCCCATTACAAATCTAAAAAATATATATAATATAATATATTTAATTTAGTAGAAAAATGATGCAAATCCCACTATTTACTGTGGTATGGTCGACCTAAGAGTGGCATGTCTCAATTTTGAGACATGGCCTAAAATAATCTATAAAACGGATGGCCAACATGAATATAACATATACAGTAAGGTGATAATGAGTCGGATCTTAATCGGATTCAAATCGAAATCGGATATGTTCTTGTGAATCTAAATTTGGTCCATTTAAGTAATCGGACCTATTTTAAGATCCAAATTCGCATTATATAGATTCGAAGCAAATCAAATCTCGAATTTGACCCGCTCCATTGAGAGTCCTAAATCCGCATACAGTGCATTAAGGGGAGGATCACCGGATCCACCAGGGTGGGTGGATCCCTATCTGTGGGTCCACTCTGAAGGAAGTTCTATACATCAACATCTTTCATCCATTTTAATAGCTCATTTTAGAGCATTATCACAAAAACAATACAGAACAGGTCTTGGATGGACCTACCATAGGAAAAGGTTTTGAAGGAATTCCACCCATTAAAAACTTCATGGGGGGCCACCGGAATATTCATTCGCCAACCAGCATGTTGATAAGGTCACAAAGATATGGATGAACAAACCGCACAAGTATACCTTCATCCAAAAGTTTCCTGTCCCACAAAAAGCTTTTAATGGTCATTAATAATTGTTACCAACTATGTGGTCCACCAAAGATTTGGATATACTTATATTTGGGATTGGGTCTTTAAATGAGATGGAAAAAATAAAAGGGTTGTTTCGATATACAAAAAATACATTAAGGAGGACCACACACGATGAGGGTCACACTATTAGGGTGTTACTCGGGTAACACTAAACTAAGGGCTTGTTTGTTAACACTAAAAAATGTCACTTAATGCGGAATTGAGAAACGCTCCGTGTTAAGTGGTGTTTGTTAACCCCGAATTCGGAAATCGCTATGTGATTTTGCGTTGATTTTTTTTTGCGATGAAGGTCTAACTTAATGGTGAATACGGAATGCGCTTGGCAAATGTTCTATAAAAGAAGTAAAATTACTTCCAAAACTACCCTTCTCACGATTCCGACAGAGATTTCTTTCCTCATGGCGCAATATACCACCCAACTTTTAACATGTTTAACTTCTCTGGGCCCACCATGATTTATGTGTTAAATCCACACTGTCCATCAACTTTTTCATATCATTCTAGAGCATGAGCCCAAAAAATGAGGCATATATAAATCTCAAGTGGACTACACCATAGAAACCGACGATAATTGAATGACTACTGTTGAAACCTTCCAAGGGCCCAATGTGATGTTTATTTCCTATCTAACATCTTCATTAAAGTCACACAGACATGGAAGAGAGGAAAACACAAATATCAGCTTAATCAGAGCCTTCTGTAGCCTTAAGAAGTTTTTAATGGTATGCACCCAATTTCCACTATTTCATGTAGTGTGTCCACTTGAGACTTTACATCTGCCTCTTTTTTTGTCTTATGCCTCAAAATGATATGAAAAAATAAACGGATGGTATAGATGAAACATAAATATTACAGTAGGCCCCACAGAGCCCATGTCAAGCCGGCCGTCTCCAGCCTTTTTTACGTCTCTTTGGTGAATCCCCAAGTGGGCTATTAAATAGTGCTTAGTGTGTCCCATCATAATATATGTATTTTATCCACACCGTCCATCCTTTTATGAGTTAGTTTTAAGACATGCGAGCAAACATGAGGTGGATTCAAAACTCAAGTGTGCCACACGAGAGGAAAAAATGGGGATTACTTACCACCATTGAAACATTCATATAACCACAAAAGTATCGTATCATGCTAAATTTTTTATGTTTTCACTTCATCCTAGCATGAATGAACTTATAAATAGCTTGGATGGCATATAAATATCAAGGTGGTGCCAGGAAGATTTCAACGATTAGAAACTCTTTCCCCAATTTTCCCTCTCTTGTGGCCCACTTGAGTTCTGAATCCACCTCATTTTTTGTCACATCTTAGATTAAGATTAAAAAAAAAAAAAAAAAAAAAAGGATGAATGGGGTGGATTTCTCAAAAACATCACAGTGGGCCTCACCTACATCCCAACATAAGAACAACCTTTGGCATGAAATCCGCATCCACACCCAATATGAACGAATGGGGATTGCGTAGTTCCACCGCTCAGATGATAATCCGTTCAAGCAAGAGTCTATGGCCCACCATGATGTAAGGTTTTATCCCCCACCATTTATCCCTTTTCTTAGATCATTTTATTGCGTGATCCAAAAAATGAGGCAGGTTCACAACTTAAGTGAACCACACCACAGGAGGCAACAGTGATAATGACACCTACAGTTGAAACTTTTCTAAGGGCCAATGTGATTATTTTTTTTTTTACCATCCAACCTATTCATAAGGTCATGTAGACCTGGATGAAATGAAAACACAAATATCATCCTGATCCCAAACTTCTACAACTCCAAAGAAGTTTTTAATGGTGGGCATTCAATCCCCACTTTGTGGTCTGTTGAAGCCTTTAATCTGCTTCATTTTTTTGTTCATATCCTAAAATGATCTGTAAATATGGATGGACGACGTGGATAAAACCCTTACACCATGGTGGGCCTCATAGAGCCCTGCCCAGACATATTATTGTTTGGGCAAGGTAGGATGCAATCCGAACCTTGTTAAAAACAAACAATTTTATCAAGGGCTTTGTGGGGCCCACCACAATACAAGTATTTTATCAAGTTGTCCATCCTTTTTTAAAAACTATTTTAAGGCATGAGCCCAAAGAGGAGGCAGATTGAATGCTCACTTGGACCACATCATGGGAAACGGTATTTTAGTTTATTTGAATTAAATTGATGTTAATTTAATGATTTTATTTTTATTTAATAAAAAAATAAACTCTTCGTCATGTGAAACAAATCAAAACAGGAGATAGGGGCAAATGAGTCGAATTAACAAATTTCATACATTTCAGACATTTATTAACAAATAGGCTGTTTTAAATTCAGTACTTAATTTTCAGACTTCAGTGACAATTATCAAACAAGGTTTTTAGACTTCAGATTCATACTCCAAATTTAAATTTCATATTCAAGCTTCAGATTTCAAATTCAGGCAGACTTTAGATTTGACAAACGGGCCCTAAGTCCATAACTTGTTAAATCAATGGGTTTAAGGCCGGTATAGCCCATAGTTTTTTCTGATGATTCGGGTCGTTCAGTCATCTGCACCAATTTAATTGTGACATGTATAAGAAAAAAAAATTAGATATATATAATGATCAGGTGGGACAACAACAGCATCATTTCTTATCATCTCGTTTAATGGTCCAAAAAACATCCACTTTTGGGACAAACTTTCTATTTATATCAACCTCAATTTTTATCCCGGGACCGAAAAGGACACGAACAAACAGATGAACGGTGTTGATTGATGAGGTTGTTAAAGGTGGGCCATGAAGGCGGTGTCACAAAAAGCTTTTAATGGTCATTAATAGTTATTTCCAATGTGTGGTCTACCAAAGATTTGGATCTACGTAATCTTTGGGAATGGGTCCTAAAATGAGATGGAAAAACAGACGGGCAATTTCTATATAAAAAAATACATAAAAAAGGACCACACACAGTAAGGGTCACACCCAATGGGGTGTTATCCCAGTAACATTGGACTAAGTTCGTAACTTGTTAAGTCATTTTTTTTTTCTGATGATCTGTGTCATCCATTCAACTGCATGGATTACTAAAAGATAAAAAAATTAAATAAATAAATAAAAACTGGACATATATAATGATCAGGTGGACCACAATAGCATAATTTCATATCATCTTGTTTAATGGTCTAAAAATTATCTACTATTGGGACAAACCTACTACTATATCAACCTCATTTTTGCTCCCATGACAAAAAAGGACATGAACAAACGGATGGACGATGTCGATCGATGAGGTTGATGAAGGTGGGCCCCATGAAGGCGATGTCACGAAAAGCTTTTAATGGTCATTAATAATTGTTTCCAACGGTGTGGTCCACCAAAGATTTGGATCTAATTAATTTTTGGGATTGGAACTAAAATAAGATGAAAAAATAGATGGGCGACTTCGATATACAAAAACTACATCAAGAAGGACCACACACGATGAGGGTCACACTCACTAGGGTATTACCCGGGTAACATTGGACTAAGTCCGTAACTTGTCGAGCCAGTGGGTTTAAGGCATGTATGACCCATAGTTTTTTCTATGATCCATGCCATCCATTCAACTGAACGAATTTAATTGTTACATGTTGAACACAATTGGACATATATAATGATCAGGTGGACCACAACAACATGATTTTTTTATCATCTTGTTTAATGGTCCAAAAATTTTCTACTATTGGAACTAACCTACTACTCATATCTACCTCATTTTTGGTCCCGTAATAAAAAAGACACGACCATTAGGATGGACGGTGTTGATCGATGGAGTTGATGAAGGTGGCCCCATTTCACACTTGTAGGAATATAGCTATAATAAACATAATGATTAAGAGCAATTGGGTTCGTTCATCCAGTACTGAGCCCTGCCATATTAACCAAAATCCCTCAGATGGTCTAACAGACTTTGTACAAGAGACGGAGGCAGTGTTAAAAAGAATATTTTGACCCACAGTCGGCAGTGGACCATCCCGGTTGCAGGCCACAGAGCCAGTTGATGAATAGAACGGCTTGTCATGCATTCTCATGGCTCGACAGTGGTTGAGGAAAGTTACAGGTCCATTCAAGGTAGACCTTGCAGCGAGTCAGGATTAAGAATAAAGTTTGACTCGGCCGAAGATCCTCACCCTTGATCGTGAGAATATTTTCTGCTTTTCTTGTAAATGGTAATGATATATATTCAGTGAATATGGACCACTGCTGTATTATCTCCTTGGCTATTAATCAAAGTGTTAGGATCTTCCAATCCTGAAAGATTTTCTTTCCAATCCCCATCTTCAGTGAGACCCATCATGCAAGCGGCTTGGATTACTTATCCATGGGCCCAAATGCACAGAACCTTCCGGGTGGGATGACCTTATACAGTTCCTCTCCCCCCTTGAGGCAATTGTTTGGGGGCTTTGGTCTGGGACCTTGATCATACAACTATGGTCCGAACTTGGGCCCCACCTACTTATGAGATGAGGTTTGGCAATTTTTGAGTTACAAGGACAACCTTGGATGTGGGCCATTACTAGGGCCTGACCTTTAATGTGCACCATTCATTATGTAGGGCCCACCTTTAATGTTGTCCATCCATCAAGTGGGGCTACCATCAATGTTATTGCCCATCATGTGGGGCCCACCTTCAATATCCAGTGCCCATCATGTGGAGCCCACATTTGATGTGGACCTCCATCATGTGAGCCCCACCTCTTATGTGGGCCATCCATTGTGCCCGGCAAGCCTTGGTCACGGGCCACTCATAATTAGGTCTGACTTTTGATTTGGATTGTCCATCATGCGGGGCCTACCTTGATGTGGACCATCCATCATATGGGGGCCCACCATTATTAATCGCCCATCATGTGGAGCCCACCTTTGATGTGGAGTATCCATCATGTAGGCCCCACCTTCAATGTGGGTCGCTCATCATGTAGGGCTCGCCTTGAATGTGGGTCATTCATCATTAGGAGTCAACATTTCATGATGTGGATCGTCCATCATGTGGAGCCACCTCAATATGAGCCATCCATCATGTAGGGTCCAGCTTCAATGTCCACGGCACATCATGTAGATCCCACCTTTAATGTGGACCATGCATCATGTAGGCCCCACCTTTGAAGTGGGTCATCCATCATACCAGCCCGCTTTGGATGCCATCTTTTATAATTATGTGTAGAGCTATACATGAACTGAGCTAGCCCGAAAAGCTCGCTCGGCCCGGCTCGATTCAAAGGGTAGATCAAGCCAAGCCAAGCCGATTCTGTGGGCTCGTTGGAAATTCAAGCCAAGCTTGAGCTTGACCTGAGCTGGGCTCGGCTCGGCTCGGCTTGTAGAAGGCTCGGTATATTTTTTTCATATATATTTCCAACGCCTATTCGCTCTAATTCCAGCGCCCTTTCGCACTCACTCGCCTACCCCTCAAAAACTCAAAAGCAAACCCCTCCAACCGAATCGACCTCGCTCGGCCTGACCAATGACCCCCTCCGGCCGTCGGCTTTCACTCTAATATATCTCAACGGCCTCACCTCCTCCCTCTCTTACTCTCTTTCATCTCTGATTTCTCTCCCCTCTTCGCTCGAAAGCTCGACTTGAATTCAGGCTCGAAAGCTTGAAGCTCAAACAGGCTCGAATAAGCTCGAATTCGGCTCAAAAGCTCGTTTAAACCAAGCCAAGCCCACCACCTGGGCTCGAGGACCAAGCCGAGCCAAGCTTGAGCCCAGGTCGCCCGCTAACCAAACTAAGTTGAACTAGGCAAAGCTCGGTTCAACTCGGCTCATGTACACCTCTAATTATGTGCTGCCCGATGTGGACCATCCATATGTGAACCCACATTAATATGGGGACATCGATCATGTGGGGCCCACCTTTTATGTGGACCATCCACGGTGTGAACCCCACCTTCAATATGGACAATCCACCACGTAGGGCCTCCTTTGATGTAAACCATAAGAGAGAGCCTTCTTTGACACAGATCATGCCAGAGAAGTAGAAGAGTCAAAAGTTAAAAAAGCCAAAAATACATATTAAGATAACTTTTGACACATGAGCTAATTTTATAATTATCTCCAAACTAAGTTAGGTAGAAAATGTTACTTAATTATTTAACATAAGCTAAAAAGTAACTCATTTGGCCGCATCCAAACAGGCCATAGTGATGGTTGGTTGAGAGTATTATCTATTTAATTCTCACCGGGCTAGATATTGCACATGCAATAAAATTATGAGCATTTTCATGCATTGTCCAATGAAGCCTCATTTTGAAGTAGCTCAGTGCACCTTAATTATGAGCATAGTTAGCTTTTGAATTATCCATGACAAAGGAGTTGTATGTGATGTAGTCGAATTTTCTACTCAAAACTGAGACAACCAATAATCACAGTTCTAAAACCCACGGACTCGACTCAAAACTCAATCGAATCAACACTACTCTGCGACATCTCGAGCTGAGTGTCCATAAAACTCAACCCCAGCTGTGACTCCATCCCAACTCATCAAGTGAACCCGACCACTCAGTTGACTCGTGGTGGCTCAAGGTAACTTGAACCAAGTTACCCGGTTTATCACAAAGGTATACTTGTAAATGAAAAGCGCCTGCGAGGCACAAATTAGGGATTCAAAATTGCCGCCTCCAAAAATCATACACATCTAGTGGGCCACAATGTTTTCCTAAGTTCTTCCACACGGTGAAACCACATGATGAATAGCTTATATCCCTCACACGTGTCCCATGTTGCACATGCCGGACTCAGATTGCGTAGTGCGGCACGTAACATTGACCTCCGTACCATGTGCTACTGGAAAAGCTCTGTGGCCCCCCATCATGATGCATATGTTCTATACACTCCATCTATCTATTTTTACATCTCATTTTATAAGGGCATGAGCCCCCAAGAAGGTTTTAATGGTGGGTGTTCAATCACCACTACTTCCTGTGGAGTGGTCCACCTGAGATTTTGATCTAATGGCAAAATGGACAGACTACGTGAATAAAACACATATCACCACAGTATTCATGATCTGATGCATTAGTACCTTATCTGTACTACTATGAAAACAATACTTTCATTTGGTAGTGGATCTGCTGAATGAATAATATATTTTTCTTGTCCACCAAAGTAAATAAATAAAGACATCCTCCCATTTTCATTTCCATTTTTTTTAACTTTATATATACAGGTTGGTAGGGCACGTATAATGCGTGTGGAGTGGAAGGAAGCGATTTGTAAGACTGAATGAGAGAGAGAGAGTGCTGACTACACACGAAAAGAGTGTCAGCCACACACATACAAACAAAGAGAGAGAGAGAGAGAGAGAGAGAGAGAGAGAGAGAGGCTACTGAGCGGGGGTGTTGATCTATAGGTAATTACCTGGCCTACTCATATGAAAATTTTAAAATGGTAGAAGTGCCTCTGTACTAAAATCTGCACCAGTCATGAGATTGAGAATGTAAAATCTAAACCATTGCTTAACAAGTATAGAAAGATATCGAAATTACCTAAATATTTTTCATTGTGTTTGTAATCCCTTTCAATATTTCTTTTAAAACTCATAGTTCAAGACTCCTGAAAGAATAATTGCATGGTATGATTGTCCATGGCTACTTGCCTTGTATATGGTCATGGAGAAGACGTTTTCCAATAAAATACGCCGGGATTGTAGCCTCTCAATTTGAGTTTTTTTTTTCAATGACCCAAATTGATTATGTGATAAGGCTCCTCTCTCTCATTGCGGATTCTCAAAAACCCTTTTGATTGAATATTTCAACCCTCTGATCTTACAAAAGTTATGTTGACCTTATTCAAAAACATTGTATAAACAGTTTAGATTATTGGAAAATGACCCAGATTCAAAGGCTAGTGTACTTAGGAGTGCAAATCTCTAAGGGTTGTTTATAACTTTCCAGAATCCTTGTAAATGATGGAACTTCTGGTGATTGGACCACCCTGATCTTTGGCTATGGAGAAGGATGGTCTTTCTGATTGAGTGGACCAGCCTGATTTTTGGGTGACAATGAGCCAGCTTGACACCACTTGGATTACTCACCTTAAGTCAGTTGAACTAGACCTGCCTTAAGTCCCCCCTTACTTAATTCTTGAAGTAGACCATTATAATAAGAGTGGTCTTCCATAGAGGACAGTGTCATATAGTGATAGCTGGTTGAGAGTATTAACTATCTCTGATTCTCACAAAGCCAGATATTGCACATGCAATTGGAGTTATGAGCAGAGTCCAATCAAGCCTTATTTGAAAGCAGGTTGGTAGGGTAGATTGGGAGCATTGTTAACTTTTGAATTATCTATGACAAAGGAGTTTGAAGGTGATGTAGTTGAATTTTCTACTAAAGCTGAGACAACCAATACTCAGAGTTCTGAAACCAACTGACTGGACCCGAAACTCAGCCGAGCCAACGCTACTCTTCAAGATCTCAAGCCAATTCTCCATGAAACTCTATTCCATTTGTGACTCAATCCCAACTCGTTGAGTCAACCTAACCACTCAGTTGACTCAAGGCAACTCAACTTATTAACTTGAACCAAGCTACCTACTTTGTCACAAAGGTAGAAGAAGGGATTCAAAATTGCAACCTCCGCCTGAAGGCGCCCTTAACCAGCATGCTATCCAACATGCTCCTGCCTAGCTTTGCATTTGATTTTCCTTGTCCATCTTTTAATTATTTTAAATTCTATTCTAATCACTTATTTTAAATTTATAATTATTAAATATCAAGTCGAGTCAGTTGCAGCCTTTGAGTCCACTCAACCCAGCTGAACATCAGCTGAGTCGGTTAGAGTGAAGGTATTATATTGAGTGGTCCTACAGACCATCATATTATTTTTGGAATAGATGTATACCAATAATGTATTTAATGACTACTGAAGCTAAGTGCACGAGTATAAATGACTTATGTGACTGATGAACCATATTCAGTTGCTATTACTCTACCAAACGAGCTATACTTTAATAACAAAAATGTGTAAGCATCCAGTGTTTCATGAACGGACGAAGCATGTTGAAGTCACTCGTTATTCTATCTAAGAGAAGTGGGACTGTCAATGGGCCCTGCTCAGGCCTGCAAAAATCAATTTTTTTAATAGAGTCAGGCTGTCGACAGCCCTAGATATTATTTTCCTCTTTTCTTACACACTCCTTTGCTATACTATATGAGCACTCGATCCCATGATCTCAGTATTGAAACAAAGTTTATACACCACCGAGCTATATAAAGTTTGGACACAACCGACATTGTTTTCTTCATATGAATAAAAAAGATCAAACCATAGATATCTTAGTTAAGAAGTTATCATTTTCTAAGCTTTATATGTTTAGAGGGTAACTTGAGATGATAAGCAAAGAGTCAGTGATGTGGGAGAGAGCAATATGAGATTCAAATCAAGTAACGTATTACTGAGTAAGATAGTGATGAACCATCTTGTAGGTGAAGTCTGTGCAATGATAGGTGTTATTGTGATTTGTGTATTTCGTGTCATACAAGTATGTATCACATCCAACCCGTTCATCCGATGTGTCACCTCAGGTTAGTCCAATTCCTGAAAATCAGCTTGATTTAAAAATCTGGTGGACCACAGCACAAGGAACCACGTGGGGACCCTGATTGGTTACTTACTACCCCCAACAGGACCTAGCTAGAGACGGATGTTCTTAGTTGGGGCTCTCTGGGATCCACCCTTAAGTATATGTTATATCCATGCCGTCCATCCATTTCAACAGATCAGTTTAGGGCATGGACTGAAAAGGAGGTAGATCGAAGGCTCCAGTGGACCACACCACAGGAAGCAGTGGGAATTGAATGTTTTGGATTAAGATAATAGCTGTGTTTTTCCTTCATCCAGGTTTACGTGATCTTATGAACATGTTAGACGGCAATTATATATCATGATGGACCCTAAGAAGGTTTCAACGTTAAACATCATTGTCGTCACTGCTTCCTGTGGTGTGGTCCACTTGAGCCTTCAATCTGCCCCCTTTTAGGGCTCATGCCCTAAAATGATCGGTCAAAATGGATGAACGGTGTTAATAAAACATATACATCACGGTGGGCCCCACGGATTCCCCCTCCAGGACCGTCCGTCTCTAGCTAGGTCCTAGTGGGGATAGTACCCAATCCGGGTCCCAAGGTAGGAGGGGATGCCCACCGTTGATTCTCACATGGGCCACCTGATTTGCAAAACACCTTAATTTTTGTCCTGACCCTTGGTCCATGGAAAATGAAGTGCCTGGATCATCTGGATTTCATATAAACAATATCACGGAAGCCCCCCCACAAATCAAGGGTGGGTGTCCCCTCTTGACTTGTCCTATTTGTTATAACCCACCTGAGTTTCTGCTTGGGCTGAATTTTTTGGGGATCAGGTGTGACGTGAGGCAACGCATCGGATGAATGGTTCAGATGTCGTGAATACATCAAGTGGGCCCCACTTCTGCCTAGTATAGTACTCCATAAGAGTACATTGGCATCGGTGCGACCGGAGTGCATCCCATTATAATATTATTATAATGCAGTGGGTGTGCAAAGTCTTCACGAGAATCTCAATGCTACTCTCTCACGTCGAGAATTTTGTATGTGATGGTGATTTACATGTGATTTCCATTCACGCAACAAAAGCTACACATCCATTGGGCCCCACCAGTGTAACTCACAAATCACACCCTTTCGATGCGGATTCGGTGGATCGGGAACCACGGAGTTCGGTGAAGCCTACTGTGATGTATGTGCTTTATATCCACGCCGTCCATTCGTTTTTTTAGCTCAAATGAAGCAGATCCAAATCTCACCACAGGAAACAGTGGTGGTTGAATGACCACCGTTAAAATCTTCTTGCGGCCCACAAAAGTTTTGGATTAAGATGATATTTTTGTTTTTCCTTATCAATAGGTTTGATGTCAAATAGGAAGTTTTTAATGTTGGGGGTTCAATCACCACTGTTTCCTGTGATGTGGTCCACCTGAGATTTTGATATGATTTATTTTTTTGGCTCATAACCTAAAATGAGTGGAAAAAACGGATAGACGGCGTGGATGTAAAACATATACATCACGGTGGGCCCCACGGTCATGAATCTAACGACCACTGTCATTCCGGGAGTCCGCGTCGCTAGTCTGACTGGAGGACTGTAAATAATCTTCCTCTGGATGAGTAGGCTCAACCTCATGGTCCGTTGTGTGGTTGTAGCTCATCCATCCTACGGAGCAATAGATGAACGGTCTGGATCTTGCAAATATGAGCCACGTTTAGAAGACTGTGTCCTTGAATTGGGTACTTTTCCTGTAAGTTGGTTCTTCGTACGTAGAACTCACAAAGGCAGTGATCAAGAAATCCTAACCATTCTATCATCTAGAAGCAATGCAGGTGATGGTCCACATTCAACAGTCAAAATTGTGTTGATGACAAAGATAGAATCATCCCATCCGTGAAATCTTTTTTTTTTTTTTTGTGATCCATGCCTCAGTGGGACCCACCGAATGGAAAATTCATGTTATTGCCACCCTTTTTAGTTAGCGTGCCCATTTTCATCCACCACCATGCATTTAGCTACAAGATCAGGGAATCTGAACCGTCCACTCGATATACCTAGCATTGGATGGACCACAACAGAAGATCCTCCCAAGTTGGATGATCCTAACCTTCCGATTAATGAACTTTCCTATTTGGATATGAACTACTAACTTTTCTGTCATTTTCCTCCATGGTCATCGGTGGGACAGCTAAGATGCCCGTGGTGTGGATTTTCCACCACACGTTATCTCTATGGGGGCAACCAGATATACGATCTGGATTCACCAACTAAGTAACCATGCTTAAAGCGGTGAGGCTGAAATGAACCGAGACCAGACCATCGCGATAAACCAAATTAGACTACGTGTCTATCTACAAAAGCCTACAGCACATGAATCCATGCCTCTCTGCTTTGGACAATGAAGCCTGGAGTAGTAATCCACAGACTACTTAAAATGAATGCCTAATTCACCAATTAGGCCATGCGTACAGGTGATCCGAACCGTTGAAGAGGTGATGTCAACCATGGATAGACCATGATCAAATTCTGGATTACCACAAACGAACCTGCCCATTAAAAACAGACAGTGGAAATCACGAAATTGTCAACCGTTTATATTCGAGTCCATTTTCCAAATATTAGGCTCTCTTTGTTTAACAAAAATGAAAAAGAAAATAATAGGGCCTTGATCAATGGCCTGAAAGTCATGGGTCCTCCCTCTTGAAGTGGGACCCACACCATTCATATGGCCCAACCGTTGTGTTGCTATTTCATTCAGGTAGTCCGCGAACTATCCAACTTTTCAACTTTGGACACTTCCCAACTAAAAAAAAAAGGGGTGTAGGTAGTAGATCACAAACATGTGGTTACAACGCTAATGAAACAAGTATATGCAACTCTCACTCTCCTATCTCCCATTAAATTCGGTAGTTGATCAGAAGTCCAAGCAATCAAAGCCTTTGAAAACTCATCAGTTTCTGTACGTTGAACATTGGGGCCACACGTGTATGTATTCAAGATCCGGACCGTTGATCTTCTGATCACCACCACAGATCGATGTTCATCCGCATGAAGATCGATCAAGCCCGTTCACTTGGTTGCCACACATGCATGTTAAACGTCGATCAACAGATCGCCCCCGTTCATTTTTATACACATGCCCGCTCACATAATGAAGGTGAAATCACGGTGGGTCCCACCTATCTACCACCTGAATCGTATACGTGTGCAAGCGGCATTTTGGACCCCGATCATGTGTGTCCGCCTGTGCGTGATGTCCGGACAGACTGCATTGAATGGTATGAGAAGATGGCAGTTGGGTGCATTAATCAAGTCGTATTTTTAGGTGGGGGCCTTATAAATCAGACCCATCTTTCTATTCTTTGAAACACATTGAATTCTGAAACCAACGGTTCCTCTCTTTCTCTCACGACATGGAACGATCTCTGTCTTTCTTCTTCTTTGCTGGACTAGCTTTTCTGGTAATAACAGCTCCTTATTTTCTACTTAGATCTTTTTCTTACTTGGTGTTGTTTGGATTGTGTTATTGTGTGGGCTAATCGTCTTTTTTTTGTGTAACAGCTCGCAGCGGCTGCAGTTGGTAGCCATGCAACGTCGCCATCGGAGGTTTATTGGCAGAAGGTGCTGCCAAACACTCACATGCCGGACGCTCTCCGAGAGTTCTTCAACCTGGGTGAGTCTGGGAATCAGTCCTTGTTTTTTCAGTGATATGGGCTTTTCTCTCAACTGAGGTCGGCCTATTTTATCACTGAGATGTTATTGCCATAATGGAAGTTTTATGAAGTGTGGCCCACTTTGTACATATGGGTTTTGATGATTGGGAGTGTTTATCTGGTGGGGCACTGTGTGGATGGGTGGCTGCTTGGAAATTTAAGTGGTTGTACGGTCCTGATCTTTTGTTATATCTTTTCACTCAATGATGGACCTTTACTCGAATTTGTGTAAGCTGTACATCTGCTGCCATTAGTACGATGGCTGTTGGGTTGATTTTTGCAGTCTGACCCTTCCATGCGATGGCCGATCAAATAAACGGTTCTGATCGCTGCAAGCAAGATGGTTTGCTGCACGATTCTAAGGATCTCCATGAAGCACGTGAGTCATGATAAAATTGCTTTCCATCACATAACACGAGTTTGGATCCTAACATAATGGGTTTTCATTGACTCAGTGAGTTCTGACTCGAGTTAGCTCTTGATTTAATCAACTCGGCAGATAGTTCTAAGTCGACTCAGCCCAAATTCTCTAATAATAATCATGCTGTGGCCACAACATATTATTGCTGTTATTGCATGGATTGCAGATTTGATCGACGAGAAGACCGGCACCAACGTCGACGTAGGGAAAGGTGGGGTCCACGTGGACACAGGGAAACCGAAGGGTGGCACCACCGTCGACGTAGGGAAAGGTGGGGTCAATGTGAACACCGGAAAGGGCAAGCCGAAGGGTGGCACCACCGTAGGCGTAGGGAAGGGTGGAGTCAATGTGAACACTGGAAAGGGTACGCCAAAGGGTGGCACCACCGTAGGCGTGGGAAAGGGTGGAGTCAACGTGAACACAGGCCACAAGGGAAAGCCGGTGGTTGTCGCCGTTGGCTCGAAGTCCCCATTCTTATACAAGTACGCTGCATCGGCCGACCAACTCCATGACCCAAAGGTTGCACTCTTCTTCCTTGAGAAGGACTTGCACACCGGTGCTCAAATGAACTTAATTTTCTCTAAGGCTGTTATTGGGTCCACACTCCCTCGTGGGTCACTAAGCGGTCCGTCGCTTGTGGGCAAGAAGCTGCCCGAGATCTTAAATCAATTCTCCATCAAACCCGAATCGTCGGAAGCTGAAGCGGTCAAGGAAACCCTCCAAACATGCACTGAGCCTGCAAACAAGGGTGAAGACAAGTATTGCGCGACTTCGGTAGAATCCATGATCGACTTTACAACATCAAAGATCGGAACGAATGTCCAGGCATTGGTGACGACTGTGGATAAGGAAACATGGACCCAAAAGTACACCATTGCACCGGGGGTGCAAAAGATGAAGGGCACAAAATCCGTGGCATGCCACGCCCAAACATACGTGTACCCAGTGTACTACTGCCATGAGACCATCGCCACAAGCGCTTACGTTGTCCCGTTGGTCGGGACAGATGGGTCGAAGGTCAAGGCAGTCGCGGTGTGCCACAAGGACACGTCATCATGGAACCCCAAACACTTATCATTCCAGCTACTGAAGGTGAAACCAGGATCGGTTCCTATCTGTCACTTCCTCCCTCAGGATCACATAGTTTGGGTTCAAAATTAGGAAGTCCTTTTCACTTCAGGATTACGTATACCTCTAGCTTGAATATGTAGTCTAGCTTGAATATGTAGTTGGTGAATGTACTGGTTTACATCATGCTTTGTATGTTCATTTGCAGTTTTTTTTTTTTTTCTTTTTCTTTTTCATGAATATGATATCAGAGAGATCTCAGTACGTTTGTAAAGCTGTGGTGATTGATGAATAACAGCATGTAAACCTCTTATGGTATTTAATCTGTGAGAGCTTGATATGTTGCTTATATAAAGCAATCCATATTAGAGTCAAAGCTTCTTTATAAGACTCATAAACAGTTGAATTAAGGGCCTGTTTGGATTGCAGTATTCCATAGTAAAGCAATGGAAAAGCACAATTATTGTAATTTCATTTACCTGTCGTATGAAATCTGCTGTAGTTGCCATGTTTGTTTTTGTGTTTGAAACCACGTAATGCTACAATAAGTCAAATTGCGTGGCTTAGATTGTATAAGGACTCATCAGATCAGTTTGCGGTCAGAAGCTAAGTGGGGCTATGATGTTTGTGAGAAATCCACCCCTACATCGGTTTGTCCAGCTCATGTTAGGACATGAGCCCAAAAATGAGGAGATACAATACTCAAGTGGGCCACAGAACAAGAAACAGTGGGGATTGAAAGCCCACCGTTGAAACATTCTTGGATTCAACCGTGATGCTTATATGCCATCCAAACAATTCACAATGCCATTCCCACTTGGATGAACTGAAAACACATATATTAGCCTAATTCAGAACTTTTTTTTGGTCCCATGAACGTTTCAACGGTGAGTGTTCCCCATTCTTTCCTGTCATATGGCCCACTTGAGTTTTGGATTTGCCTCATTTTATTTTATTTTTTTGGATCATTTCCTAACATGAGCTGGCAAAACAAGTTTTGGATCTGCCTCATTTTTTTTGTCTCATTTCCAAACATGAGCTGGCAAAACGGATGGAGAGGGTGGATTTCTCATAAACATCAAGGTGGCCCCACCTACACATCACGATCCTCTCATATATGGAAAAAATGACAAGGTGAGTCCAGATGGATTCAAGATGGATTCGGGAATATCTCATGCTGACACCAGTAGAGAAGAATACGGCATAATAATACCTCTTTTCCCCCTCTATCCAACCACTTTTAAAAGTGATATTTGCATTTTGCAATCCACACCAGCCATAAGTTCAAATTACAGATTCCACCATCATGTCCAATCCATGTTGTATTGACTCATGGTATGCCATGATTCATTTGGCATTGTTTTATTATTATTATTATTATTAGAGTATGTTGCACAAGAAAATGCTCAAGAGTTCCACAGCGAAAATGCCGAACCATGGCAGCTTCTTTTCTTTTCTTTTCTTTTCTTTTTTTTGCAGAAACAGACATTGTTGAATTAGAACAAAACCCATGATGATGAACTAAATAAGCAGATGAAAGTAAACAAACATCATAAGAGGTAAAAATGTTAAAGAGAACAGGTTCATAGCCTCTGTAAGCAGACACACCTTATACACGACAACAAGGCTCTTCATTCGTTTGCATGATTGGATCTGCTCATCATGTGGTCCCCACTATATAGATGCTTCGTTTCCAAAATCAGGTCCAAAGAAATGGATCAACAGTCCATATAAAATTTACACATGTGGCCCACACAACAATCAGATTGGCCTGGCTTTTAAACAAAGCATCGATACAGATGGCTTAATAAGTGGACCCAATCATGCCATGTGGCGAGTTCATTAGCCATTCTTCCCATAAAAGCTGTAACAACAAATCTAAAGATTCTGATTCAATTGGCCCATTGATACCTGTCATATTCTATCTGATGTGGACTCAACTTGTATGAGTGCAGAGGAACTTGGCTTAAAATCTAGTGATCAGGGCGTCAGTTTCCCTGATGGAGATGGATTTTATGGTTGGATTGTACTTAAAAAGCGACAATACACCAAAGAAACAGGAAGCCGTAGGTTCGATATCTCTCACTATCAATGATGTTATTACATTAATCAAAGTAGTCATTTCTTTTTGGTACTGTATACCCCATAAGTTTATTGAGTAAAAGAAAAAATATTTACAAGGATACTGCACAAACCCATATTGAGAAACTCTAGAAGCATAGGATATTATAGCGGTTTCAGCCAAATTAATTTTTCTAACTGAAGTTAGGTATATACATTTCCATCAGCTTTCAATGAGCCAGTTGGTTGTTGCATTCACTGCGCCAACTGCATCTTCCAATCGAACTTTCCTGTGTCTTGGAGAAAATTCTTCATTTTGTAGCTTTTGCTGTACAGTGGATTGTCATTTTAGTATCTTACCGTACACAATAAATGAGACTTGCCACCAACGGCGGCATCTATAGCATGGGCAAGGTGGGGGTGTGAGGAGGTTATGAGGCTTGGAGTGACATGGTGCGCTGATGATTGTACCACGCCATATGGTTAGGGTGGCCGATAACGATGGCTGAATACGTGTGTGAGTTGCAGTTACCTTACGGCTCTGATGGCCCATGAACTAACATCACATTCCCACTGCTCATGTGGGATTATCCATTCCTTGGGATTCATCCAAGGTCTAACCATATAGCTCATGATGTTAAGCTCTTCAATCGCCCGCTTGTCATCACGGCGTCAATCGGGCTCTGCTTGCATACTCAAGTAAGTCATGTTGAACAGCCTAAAAAACCCCGCATTTTTCACGATGAACTTCCGAGGTCTGGCAAGCTGATACCTTGAAGGGCTGGGAGCCTGGGACAGTATCTTTTGATCACATTTTTCCACATTCAAGTTGGGTTGCATGATCTGATCCCTTTAGCGAAACAGAGTTGCTGAAAATATGGCTCACCTTAACTGCTTGAATATTGTGCTGGAGTTGTCGTCACGCTGCCAACCCGAACAGCTTAACTATCCTGAGGACCCTGATAACATCCCAAACTCCAGTAACTTGTCTGAATGTTGTTGGTTCCAAATGCATCTATAAGACAATTTGAACATCAGAGCATCCATAAAACATCATATACTACGAAAAGTTAACAAGAACCAGATATCAGGATGTGTTTGGATGCAATGCTGAATCAACTTGAAATAATCGGTTCTAGAAAAAAGAAACTCACCAAATTATAGTTACCTTAGGGCCTGTTTGGTCACAAGCAGTTATGTCCCGGACAGTTTGTCAAAGATAGTGTTATCCTAGACCTGTATGTCAAACACCAGGAATAAGGAACACAAAATGGACAATGGCACATGTGGCACACATTGAGAGCTTGAAGATGGACGTCGGCACGTGTATCGAACTTCGTGCACATGCACAACAGCACATATGGGGTAATTGATCATTGATGATCATGTGGCACAGGTGGAGTATTTGGAGATGGAGAGTCGCACATGTGGCCCATCTGGCACATGTTTAAGGTATTTCACATTCCAACGGATACGATAGCGGGAAAACAAGTTTTACACCCTTTTTGCCAGGACAAGACATGCTTAAGAAAAGTGGACAATCGGGAGTAAGCTATCCATACTCTTAGGCTATCCATACTCTTAGTTCTTGTGCAAAAACTGGGCTGACAAACTAGGAACATGTTTTCTGCCCCGGACAGACTGTCCATGGGAGAATTTTGCATGCAGCCAAACAGCCATGAGGAACTATCTACCAGATTGCCGCTATACCCCTTTCAAGCTTGAAAGTGACCTATAGCCATTTTGGTGATTAGTCCCTCAATAAGAATACTAAGGTAACCAGAATTTGTTCTATCAACCAATTACTGCAATTCAATTCCATGGTGACTCTAAACGCAGTCTAAAACAAGAAAGTAAATTTAGAATTGCATCGCTCAATACCATTGCATATAGCTGTGAGCGCAGCTGTGAACATACACAAGCATGAGGCAGATGTGCAAGCACCACAAGCACTTCCTTTTGTAATTTAAGAGCACTGCAAGAGGACTTGTTCTTTAGAAAGGTCAGCTTCAAAAGGCTCCAAAGTGCCCCATGTTCTTCCAACCTTCAGTTTAACACACAAAGGCACTAAAACAAGAAAATAGGCAGACATTGAATACACTTGTATCAATTTAATTAAGACAGGCCTGACTACAAAATTAGTTTGAGCTTATATATACCCAGAAGTGAAGCAGCATTTTCCATTGCCGTTTTCAGCAGTAAGCCAGCCTCCCTTACTAATGAAGGATCCACTTCCAGTACTAGTTCATCATGTATCTGAAGTGCAAATGACAATATATCACCAAATGGTCAAAAACATGTATTTTATCTGAAAACTTACAAAGGGGTCCCAAATCTTTCAGAAATAACAAATCAAACCAAAAAGAAGAAGCTCATCAATAAAATTTAGAGTTTTCACTATTGCTATCTTTCCCTTCCCTGTTTCCTGGGAGAGCGGTTTTTCATTGGGAAAATAGCCCTGCTTAGACCAAATGGGAGTAACTCACAAATCCTACTTCCCAATGTGGCATGTGTGAGCTCCAGGTCATTCATCAGATAGGGCCCACCATGTATGAGCCTAAGCATGATAATCAGGCCCATTCTGTTGTCAAGTGGGCCATAGATGCATGTCAAATGTCGACCATTGGTCACTGCATTTTAGGCAGCCCATTTTTATTACATGAGCAGACTTCCTGAACACCAGGCCAGCCTATTTTTGGGCCGCGACAAAGTGGAGGCCACCTGATGAAAAGGCCCAGATCCTTCACCAAGTGCTACATTGGCACATGTGAAGAGAGCAGGAACCAAAATCCTGCTCACACAAATACCCTACACATTTCTTGTAAAAAAGTATGAAAGCAGTATCGATAGCCCTTAAAAGGCAGCAACCTGCAAAAGAATTCGGCAACGGCCTCTAAGAATGGAAAATTCAGTTGCCCGTGCTGTGATTGAATTATGTGCCTCACATCCCTCGACAACAATAGAGTGAATATTTATCATTGCAATCTTAATTATATCAGCGGCCGAGCCCTGCAACACATTCATGCAACTCATCAATAACAAGGCAACCTCAATGTGTTAGTAGATATGTTTTTGTTGCTACCTGACAAATAGAATTTACAGCTTGTCTTTGAGCTTTAGCTTTCTCTTTGTTGTTCCCAAACTTTATTTTAGACAAGAAACGTTTCCGCCCCATAAGGGTCTCAATATATCTGCATTGCAACCCATTTATGACAAATAAGATCCTCTATGAATCTGTGAGTTTATGTCTGAAGAAAGGTTTAAAGTTTCGTCTGAAACTGCCTGATATATACTGGTATCGCCCATGAACAACACAGTTGTATCGGCCTGTATTAGACCAAAACAGCCCAACACAGGCAATGTGGGGCTGTACCAGTGGTGAACAATACATTCCACGATACGCATTTGTAAAACCTTGATGTGATGAATGAAAATCAAACTCACCCCTTTTGGCGGCAAAACATAACAGCATCATGGAGCCAGGCAGAAACACCCGGGAAAGAGCTTTTAAAACTTCTTATCTTTTCTGCAGCATCATCTGAACTGCATTCCAATTGTTCTGAGAGGGTATTGGCACCCATGCCATAGAGGATGCCGTAGACTAACCGTTTTGTCTGATCTCTCACCCTGGAACTTACTGTAGATTCTTGCTGCCCTGTCCATCTTGCAGCCATCATTGTAAAAACATCACCATCTGGCCTGCTAAGAAGTTCAATCAATGAAGAATCCCGGGAGAAATGAGCCATCAGCCGCAGTTCGATCTGAGAGTAATCTGCCGTAAGCAGCAACCAGTTGTCCTGCCATGGAAGTCCCAGGAAGTATATGAAATTGAACCTAAGGAGACAAAAATTTATTGTTTCTGGCATTTAATTACCTGGGTGGGAATAAAGAAATCACGAGCATTGATTTGGTGATGAACAGCATCTGAAGAACCTGAGCTATTTTTATCATTTTGATGGACTGTGAAGTCAACCATGTGTTCAACACACTACAAACATCACAAAGAATTGTATGTAAACTACTCTGATTGAATCACATAAAACAAACAAAACTAAAGAGTGTGTGTGTGTGGGGGGGGGGGGGGGGGGGGGGGGGGAATCAGAACCTGCAGATTAGGTTCCTCCATTGAAAGCCGTCCGGTGGCCGTGGAGGTTTGAAGCCAATGGCCATGTACTGTATATTTTTGCGACTGCATACAAAGCTTAGCCTGTGAACACATTGATCCCAGTGTACTGTTAAGAGCTTCGCCAATGTCCTGTGCTCCCTGATTACGGAAATGATAGGATGTTGATGCCTGAAGAGAAAGAAAAGTTTACATGAAATCCATAAGGCCTAAATAACATAACATTGCAATGAACATCTGCTCAGACATCACCAAACGGTGGATCAGAAACGCCAACAATCTTTATATAAGTGTTAGCAGTTAGCACCTCGCATAAAGTAACATTCAGAAAGGGTTTGAAGTTTGACAGTTTTCTCTCATATAAGTTGCTACATTAAATCAAAAGGGCATTGGCCAAGGGCACATGGGAATCGAGGTATTCCATAACGGTAACAGTGGACATAACAGCCAGGGCACATGGGAATCAAGGTATTCCATAACGGTAACAGTGGACATAACAGCCACTGCTGTTACAGTTACAATCTTCTTCTTCTATGGTTACCACCGTTACCGTTATGTAACAGCCATTACAACCGTTTTGTAACTCATTTTTGAGACACCTTGATGGGAATATGTAGCTTCAAATAGCCTAAATGTATTGTTCAAACATCATTAGGACATAAGATCGGGAACTAATTTGGGTTAAAATTCCGAGGAACCAATGTCATCCTCGGATATTTAGTGAGAAGCCTCTTGAAAAATGGTATTTTCAAGTCTACTGCTAAAATATCAAACATGGATGACAAATGCATCCGAGATCACCAAGTGATCAGCACAGATCTGGTTGCTGTCTGGATCTAGCAATAACAAAAGCTTATCAGAATTAATAATTAAAACCAGATTTTAGCAACCCACATAAAAGTGCATTAGCACAGATCAGAGCAAATTCAAGGCTAAGAGAGCTGACCCCAAATAGCTGGGACAAAGCTATCCAGAAAATTCCAATGATGATCAGTACAAACTCATGGCACCAGATAATGCTCAAATGCTAGCAGTTACGAACTAGAAACAAAAGACCATGTCCTTTTCTGGCAAGTGACAAAGTTTGTGGATACAGGAGTATAAAGGAATAGATATTCATAGTAGGTCTTAATGACTCTTGTTGCAAAAGTTCTACCAGTCATATTAGTGTCTAGTTTTATTAGATGGACTATGGCTTTTAGTCTTCGAGTATGAAAAGTTTAAAGTTGCTACTAGCATTCATGGTCTTTGCAATTGGATTCACTATTAAAATTTAAAATACATTTCACAATATTTTAACAGAAACTATGAGAAAATTGTTACATCCCAAAAAAAAAAAAAAAAAAATCTAATACAATGTTCGAAAGTATCCTATAAGTATCAGGTATCAGTATGGCATCTAGCTTTCAATATTGGTATACTGAGAAAAAACAACAGGTCATGTCTAAGGACTCTAAACAGTTAAAAAGAAGTAGAAGTATCGAACTCCAGTTCTAGCCTTGGTAGCTCACTCTCTCACTTTACATGATATAGAATTTGGACTCTTCTGATCTACTGCAGTAATTCAAGAAATTCAATGACGAGATAAAAAGTATTTTCAGTTGAAGTTTGAGCCATGGTGACCAAAAAGCAAAGAAAAAAATTGAACATTATAATACCTCAGCAAATCTAGGGAATGTTTATCTGTGCTTGGATGCTTTTTTCCTTTACTGTGGCCCTCAGGTATGGGCAATTTAAGTGCCTGAATAGTACATTTGCAATATCTGCAGATGTATACAGTGAGAAAGTCATCCCAGCGTGGCTGTAAGCTTCTTTCTCAAGCTGCTTCAGCTTTTTCCCTAGTATATGCCTTGCACGAAAACATGCATCCATGTCCACACCTATGCCCCAAAGCTCCATGTCCGCAAGAACTTCAACCTACAGTATAATCATAAACATTTAGGCTACTTTTGGAAGTTCCCAGTTCCTGAGGCTGACAAGACAGGCAAGTGCCGAATTAAAAGTAAGATGTCTGGGACCTCCCGTGCACATCTCACTTGTGATTCGGATGGAAAAAGGAAGAGAAAGCAACAAATTTAACGTTGATTCGGTTTCCCTTGCTACCCAAAGCCACAAGCCTAACGAGTCAGTCAGAAGTCCCACCAACATGATTTGGCAGTTTTCACATGCACCCTATTACACACCAAAAATTTCAAGCATCTGACTACAAACCTACAACAGAATCCGACAACTTTGAATTATTACTACCATAATTCACAAAAAAATCCTACTAGAATCCTACGAATACTTACCAGTGGGCTCTCGATTCTAGTGACCGCTTCAACAAGGTTTTCAGAAATTAGTAATTTCCATAAAACAGAACCCAAACCCCGTGTTTGCGCAGCACGACGGCAACAGCCATTATGCGCAGCTCTTCGCATCTGATTTCTCCACCTACCATCCCGATTAGCAGCGGCAGCAGCTTCACCAGATAGCCGTTTTTTAACTTCCTGCACAATGTTTCATTATTCAAGTGCAGTCAGAGTGATGACAAATATATGCAAAATTCCTCAACAGTGTGGAGTCTGGAAATATCATCTCTGTTAATACTCGAGAGACAAAATAAAGGATAGACCGACTAGTTCGTTAAAGAGCAATCTTTTCTGGTTATTAATCACCAACTATAGAACTTAGTATAGATTGACTATTAAATAACTTCAAGGTTATCTACTCGGCGCACAGATGCTCCTCATTTTGAGCTCCCACAAAAAATTGGAAAAGTTGCACAATGGTCCATGATGCAGAGAATTCATCAGGTGGGTCAGGCCAAGGACTTCCCACAGTAGAAAACTTTCACTGATTGCATAATCTCTCATTTACATGGTAACCTCCAAATGCAGTCAAAAAGAATATTGGTAAAGGTCAGCATTGAATGGGAAAAGTCCACCAATCAGATTTGTAGGATAGTCCCCAGGGATTTACGCAGTGGCCCATCCATCATGGGATCCCCCACCCCTGATCAACAGTGTAGATCACAGACCTTGGTGCCATGGTCCAATTTTTGTGTGGTGCAGCAGATAAGTTTCTAGATTGTTCTTGGGTTAGATTTCCCCAAATTAAATAAGTATAAAGATCAAGTCACAGGCTGACTCTCAGAGCTACCTTCTCAAGATTTGGAGTGGAGCAGCTTTCCTCATCAGGCCATAGGATCCACAGCACAACACACATATCGACTGCATCTTTCACTGAAATGGAAGGTAGCAACAAATAGGAATTGGCTCTCAGCTCAATACCAATTTTCTCCTTTTCTTCAAGGCTCAGCCTACCAAATCTATGAATGGCAATACCAGGGTTCTTGAAGACCTGAATCTGAGCTTTCAAGTTCCAAGTGACTTTTCTAACATTAACAAGTTCCATGATCTTAGCTATCCTACTCCATCTATGTTTAGCTCTTTCCCACAAATAACTTGTAGCTAAAAGTTCTGTATTATCCTCAGCCGCAGTGCCACAAGAATCATTGCAACTCCCAGTTAAATTTAGCTTGTCAGAAGATATCAGATCCTTGGAAAGGCTGACGTAGTAGACAGGTGAGTTTTCCCAGCAGATTGCTATGCCATGAATTTCAAACTGGACAGGAGAGTTCCGCTCAGATCTCTTGGTGAAGTGAACATCAAATAGAACTCGCTGATTGTTTCCCACAGATCCAAGAAAGAGTCAAACCCGCCAGGAACATTACTTGCATTAACAGGACCTTTCTCAGTAATGCCGTCATTCATACAGTTGGATACATTTTTTCCTTTGTTCCCTTCATGCTCTTCATCGTCAAGATGCCCATCAGGCATCCTGTTATTGTTGCTATGATTTCCCAACCTCTGACAGAAGGACGGCCCTGAATTTTTAGTGTTGCTGATAATTGCTTTGAACTCAGGACCGAGGGATAGAGCAGACGCTTCAACCGATGTTCCATAGGCACCATCTTTACAGTTATATTGCACGGCACCAATGGGGTTTACTTCCCTTGCAATGCTTATGCTAGCATTTGATTCACAAATTAACTCATCGATTCTATGGTCTTGAGATAAATCGCAAAGTTTCTTATTTCCTTCCGCTTCAGATATATTAGGTGAAAGTTGAGCATCATCATTAGGTTCTTTATTACCAAAGCCACTAGTAGTGCCTTCACTGGAAGAAACCATGCCACCCTCTTGCATGATGTTGTTACCGCCCTCTTGAATGATGGAGTTGCTGCCTTCTTGCATAATGGAGTTCCCAAAGGCAGTGGGTAGTAAGGGCTGGGAAAGCTGAGGGACAAGAACCCCAAGCGATTTGAAAGCTGAAAAAGCTGCTACTCTAGCTTCTTCAGCTTGGTCAAGAACAATTTTGCGTGCACCATTCTTAATCTTCTTGGCCACTCCCAATTGTATGCGTCGCATTGTGGAACCTTCTAAACATTCAATAGTCAAATATGTTATGATCAAAACTAGTGGATGAAACCAAAAATTAATGACAAATGATAAATGAAAAAATAATGGTACTTAAAAGATTACATAAAGAGTATATGAAAACAGAAAAGGAAATAGACTGAAAATGAAAGTAGGAAACCACAATAGGCTGCATGAAAAGGACCGAAATAGAATCCAATCTCAACAAGAGGTGTGCATGAAATACACAGAAACACAACAAAGCGAAAGAAAAGTATGTACGTCATCAAGGCATAGGCATGGCATGGCTGCATGGTGCAACCAGAATGGTTTGGCAACATATAAAACTGATATAATGAGTCAGTTATGTATAGGAGTCACAAATGTAGGGGTAAACGTTTCTTTCTTTGCAATTTTTGGGCCCGTCTATTGTTGCTTAATCAAGTGCTTTTGGACGATTGTAATACCTAAAATTACTTGAGAGATAAACACATTTTTTTGTTAGGGCAATCATTAACTACTTGTTAAAAATTAATTACCAAAAGAGCGCTTTTTCTTCAATGACTTGGAGATATTTCCAAGAGGCCTTTCACACTAAACAGGCAGATAGTCATCCAAGAGGAGGAACATGTGTCAGAGAACTGTGTACAGCACATCTGTTAGAGATCCAGGCCATTCATCACGCAAAGCACACTGTCAGGGTAGCACACTCATCAAGTGAGCCAAGCATGGACACTGAATCTGGATTGTTGGACTCTGTTTCCCACTGCACTTTTTCTCATACAAGTCATACAAGTTTGACCTGTCTGATCAGCAACCACTATTAATTTTGGCCCATGGCATGATTACAGTGTACACCTCATGCATGGCCCAGGTCACGAAAGCAATATGTTGTCTTCCTGGATCTATGACACAAGTTCAGCCCCACAACGTCCCTCATTAAATCGTGACTATAAAAAGACGAAAACCTTGATACTCTGGCATATTGTAATGGATGATGCGCGGGCGCTTAGAAATTACTCACAAATTACACGTGGCATACAAGTAATTCAAATTGAACTTTCCAAATTATGGGTTCCAGTTTTGATGCATGATGTATCATGAACAAGAACTATGCCCTATTTGATGATCTGACTATCGGATCGGTGGACAATTATGGGACAGTTAAAAAAAATCAAAAGGTTCTATTTCAACAAGCGTCCTCGAGTCAAAAGGTTAGGATTGTTTATTCAATCTGATTTTGGGATTGTGAGTTAGGCGCAATGGGTTCCACAATTTAGTCGGTTTAACTTGAGGTATGTATGCCATGTGTACCATTATGAGTCCCTGTGTTCAAGCATCATACTCTACCCAAAATATCAAATAAACTCCCCTTCAAAAAGACACATCAAAATTACTGCTATTTGCTAGGAGCCTGGGATATTTCAAAATCCAGTCACACAAGGTTGCTAAACCCACAAGCATGTATAAGGCATACCATCTACAAGCCATCACATATGCCGAGGTGGCAAACCAATGCAATATCAGAACCATCCATCAGGTGGGACCTCCAGTCAACATAATCATCATCATCATTTAGCCTTATACCAAAATCCCAAATTGGGGTCGGTTTAATGAGTCCTATTCCGTGATTCCACTCTATCAAGGACCCTATCCTCAATTAAACAACAGGGACACCAATCATTTTTACTACCTCCCCGCGACATCCTTTTGGGACTTCCCTCATATAGCCATCAACTTGAACCCAATGTTTTAAATATCGACAATATTCGGCCGGTATATCCCACAATATATCTTCTATCCCACCTGTGCAATATAAAATGCACAGATAGTGCCGATATATCCCACATATTCGATCCGGTGAGCATTTTCAATTTCCAATCCTTTTTTTTGTTGAAATTATGTTAAATCAGTGTCAAATGGTTACAAATCCATGGGTTCTTCATGTTTGGCATGAAAAATCATGGAGTTGGAGCTTTGATTTCGATATCCAGTGGTTCTTCATGTTCTCCATTTTTTTTTGAAATTTTCCTTCAACCAGCTGTCAATTGAGACTAATTTCAAAGTATTTAAGAGTATTTGATGAAACAATCATCACATACACTCTAATTTCGAAATTTGAGTGTAGGTGGTCCGATTTGGTGAAAATTTGGGAAACTTCAAATTTTTCCAATTTCTCCCAAATTGCTTGCAATGTTGCACTCCAAACATGAAATCAAGCATGTGTGACGGCTGATCTACTGATTCGTTAAGTCCTTGTCAATTTTTTGGAAAATAAAAATCATTTTTTAATTAAAAGTTATTTAAAATTTATTAAAATATTAATTTTTTTTTCGAAATTCCCTTCAACCAGCTGCCAATTAAGACTAATTTCGAAGTATTTATGAGTGTTTGATGAAATGATCATCACGTAACTCTAAATGGTATGCATTCAATTTGAATATAGTTACATTAGTTTAGTCAGACAGCACATAGCTTAGGACCCTATACAAAGGAAACCTATTATGTGCACTCTTTTTTGAGATGTTATGATTTAAAAGTGTGTATTAAGGTCCTTTTTTAAGAATCCATGACAGTTTCATTGAAAAATTCAACCATTTTCCCAATGTTTCCCCATGTTTCCCAGAAAGTGTGATAAATTACCTGATACAAACGATGTACAAACGATTGTATCCCGTGCGATAACCAATACGTATTTGTATCCCAAGATGTGATACATAACGCGATCTTGATATTTCGAACACTGCTTGAACCAAATCATCATTAACGGGTGCATTTCTTGATCTCTAAAACAAATGGCCAAACCATCTAAGGTCTACTTTCTCTCATCTTATTACTAACACACGCTACTAGTACATTCCCTTGAATGTGTTCATTTTAATTCTATACTTATTTTGATGCTCATCAATCTCGACATCCTCATTTTCAGCCACACTCATTCTCTGAACATGATGTTTTTTAACTGCAAAACATTTCTGTCCCATAAGCATGGTTGGTCTTATAGCTGTCCTATTAAAATATCCCAATCAATTAATTGGGAATGCGGTGGGTGATCACACCAAAACTATAGAATCACGTCTCCACTCCATCCACCTAGCTCTAATTCTATAAGCAACATCCTTCTCAATCTCTCCAGTGTTATGAATTATTATTGCCTGACAACATGTTCGCACCCAAAATCAGGCATTGTACACTCAAGTGGGTCATGATGTTTATAAACAAGCAAATATGCTACAATACATATCCCATGCCCCCCATTTGTAGGAATATTACAGATACAAAGCAACTTCAAAGGATCTTTCCAAATCCAATCCCAGATATGATTATGGCAAAAGCTCTCCCAAAGTTGCGCTATGGGGTTCGCACATGTCCCATATGGCAGATGTACCGTACCGTACACGATGACACGGTCTGTACGTTGTAGTTTCGGGGGATAATACACCCAGGTTATTAGTTCTACGAGAGTGGGTTATTAGTCCGGCCACGTGAGAATCCACCCGGTACTACAGTCTTTGTTCACCTACAGATCTTTTGAAGTTTGCTCAAGGAACTTCACCCTTGACAAGGATTTATCGATGGGTGGACTAATCAAATGACTGGACTTAGAACTCTTACGTAGTTGTATCACCGACGCTATATACTACCTACATAACCTACGGTATGGATACAGGGTACGAACGTGTACACGACGGACGGTGTATGTACTCGAAGGAGTATGTACGTGCACCCGAATCATTTGGGTTTATGTACAAGCGTCACACGTAACGGAACTACCGTACCTAGAGATTATACACACGGTACACTTCACACTTGGTCCGCCACACGTGAACACTGTTAAAGTTCAACATTAATTTGGTTTTTACAAAAAAAAGGGGAAAAACGTTTTCGTTAAATGATATTCTTAAAAAAACGTACGTACAAATGGTTTGTACACACAAAAGCGGATTCGTTAAGAGGTATTTGTTAAGGTCACTTAATAGATACACTTAGTTAAGACTGACGGATCTTCGTTACGCTTTATCCGGGAGTCTAATCTTGTTAACTTCGATGAAAAGGTTTTGTAATTGGTGTTTACATATCCGGTGAACGGTTTTGTCTATAGATACGAGTTTAATAATTCGGTGTTTTCTTACCAGTGTACCTTAGGTTCTTACGACGTGGATGTGGTTATGAGCTATACGTAGTATAACACCTATACGTAACGTTGTCTTCGTAGGTAGGTACACCATGGATATTTTTATGGTAGGTGTTTTGTTTAAAGGATAAAAAAAATACTGTAACGTCAAATAGGATCAATATGATAAGAGGGAAATAGTATAACAAAGGTTTTTAGGTTTTTGAGTATATCGTACACGGAGCGAGAGAGCTTGCACCGGGTGGTACTGTGTTCATTTTGTTGACTGGAGTAAAAAAATGGTATATTCAATGTTTACTTTTTTCGTTAAAGACAGTCGAATCGATGATGTACGAAGAGATATTATTACTTGAGTTCACATATCCTTACATTACAAAGTAGGTCACTTACTTGAACCAACTGTTCTTTCTTAGTATTCGGTTCTTGGTTCTGTAGTTTACGGGTATTTGAATTTTTTTTAATTTTTTTATTTTTTTTTTTCGGTACATGACTAGATCAAAATGAGCTCTTGTTTTGATATACACTGAATTTGGAACAGATATTCTCTTGTTTTATACGGATGAGTGTTAAGGATTTGTGATACCGTTAACCCTTAACTGCACTATTATAGTACGGAGTTATCAATTATTGTGGAATTTTACCTTCTTGAGTATCGAACTATAAGAGTACCAAAAGGTTGTAGAGTGGAACCCTTCGGGTACTTCTTCTAAGTTTTTCTCGAAACTGATAAAGGCTTTCACTACGGAGTCGTTACCGCTCACCCCACGCGTTCGGTCGAAACATCTCACGGGCCCGTGCTCTTGGGATGTTATTTTTACTTTACGTACTACGTCTGCCGAAGTCTGTAAGGGTTTTTTCTTTTTACCATCACCATTTAGTTAATGTGTACGTACCTGTAATCAGGAAATGTCCCTCTATAAATGGTCTTTTGTTTAAATGGAATTGTATACCTTATAATCACTCAAGATGTTAGAGTCGGGACTGAGGTTTACTTTGGGCTAAAACCTTGAAACGTTGGTTCGGAAGGTCTAGTAAGGTGGGCTCAGAGAGTGTTTTGTTTCTTTGGTAGTTTCGTTTGGAGGGTCGTAAGAGAACATTCCGGACTTGGTACGGAGACCTGTGAAACTTCCGAAGTGTTTGCAGTTGGTGTCTATGGAGGACGTGTGGAGTACGTGTTTTACTTAGAAGTAGTTAAAGTTTTGTTCTTTGTTAATCTGAAGAACAAACAAGTCATTCGCATTGATGCACTTGTTTAAGTTAACCTAATTGTCTTGACTTGTAGTCACTATTTGACGTGAATGTTCAAGATGTAAGTCAGACTCTTCACGTTCGTCATCCATCTTTTTTCTTCTAAGTTCTTATACATTTAACCCTGTCCGTTCGTCTTGATGGTTGCTTTGTCCATTACCGTATTTACTGTAGTACGTACCTCTCTTGTCTAACCCATTTACCGTGGTTTTCTTAGTTGGATCTGGAGTCGCTAAATCATTATTTTTTCTTCTTTCAGAAATTTTCCATGTCTCCACACCTTCTAGGTTCCCACGTTAATAATCTCCGTCGAACCATTCCATCTTCTCGTTGTTCATGTTTGTATGTCTATAAACTCAGTAACTACGTTCCTACTTGTTAACTGGTTAAATACTTGTTATTCCTGTGAAAGTAACAACCGACCGTAAACCAAGAAAACCCCCCCTTTCCTTGTTAGTAACAAATTCCTTGGTATCAACCGTCCACTGTCTCTAAGATTCGTATCGATTTAACGTACATTACCCCACCCGGAATCGGAATTTCCAAATCCGCTCTCCAAAAAAGGGGGAAAGAACCAGACTAAACGTTAAGAAAGTAAGCAAGTGGAAAGTTTTGTTTTGTTTTTGTTTCTTTCTTTTTTGCCAACTTTGTTTTTCCTTTTCCCGTGATCTTTAAATTTCTTACAATGTTCCAAGTAGGACTTCTCTAGGTAAAAGACATTACAAAGAGTTTAAGTGCAAGATACTTACAGTATATGGGTTCTTTTTCTGCTCTCCAGCAACTCATTAGTCTTTTGGTACAGAAATCATCACGTAGAAAAATCTTGAACTCACATGAAATATGTTCTCCTCGATTGTCTAGACCAGTTGTTTCAATGCATAAAATTGTTGGATTAAATTAATGAGAGTTCACTGATCAATTTACAATTGACAACACTCGTTAGGTTAAGTACGTGGTCTTACCATAGATTCTTATGATTTTTCGTGTAAGACATCTGTACCGATAGGTAAAAGATATTAAAACGAGTTTATGTGTAAGATCTTTACAGTATGGTCTCTTTTTCTGTTCTAGTAACTCACTAACCCTTTTCCAAAACTACGTTGGTGTACTTCTTGATTTTAGAACGAAGTTATCTTAGGTTTTGATCCGTCATTATTTAACCATTAACGTGTCTTAGTGAGGTCGGGTTGATCGGATTGCGTAGTGTGGTTTCCGATAATTCACGTAGAGTGGAAATCTTTGGTCTTAGGGTAACAACCTTTGACTCCTTTTTATTTGAGTGAAGTAAAAGTTTTATAGAAATTGGTTCCTTTTTATTTTAATAAGGTAAAAGTTTTGTAGTCATTGGTAGGAAGGTTCAGGTATTCAAACCGGAGAAAGTATCATTATTAGTGTACTAGAAAGATTTAATTACGGTTTTCCGTTTCCCTTCTTAGGGTTACCAATGTATTAATTACTTTTTGGTATTTATTTTGGCACAACCAGGTGTTTTCAATGGAAAAGATTAGATGACCGATATTTTCTTCACAAGAAGTTATTCTTGTGTAATTTTTGTCATTGATTTCTCGGGTTGAGATTAGATAGAGGTTTCGTGGTCGGCATGCCCCGACAAATATCTGACATGTGGGATGTCAACATATATTATGAATTTTATACACTGTCCGACACCAAGTGTCGATAATTATGTTAAATTACGCTGGTCACTAGTAAAGTACGGTCGATCTCTGAGGTTTGGTCAAGCTTAGAAGTACATACTTGGTATCAAATACAACATGACAACGTACCCAGGATGAGTACTGAGTCACCATCTATCACACACAAAGTTCTGACTCCGGTACCCAAACTGGTGGGTACACCACACACACCCACACTGACACTCACATTTTTTTTACAACATGACAACGTACACATACAATTATTGCGTTGACTAACTTCGGTTTTCAGTAGTGGTCTATCTTGGACACCTAGGGTGTCAGGTAGTCTAGTAACTAAACACGGGTATCTGGGAACTGGACCAGGTCTATGAGTTAATCCGGTTATATCTGGCGACTACACCAGGTCTAGAATTTAAACCTGTCAACGTAAACAGTCTAACAAGTAGTCCTTGGAACGTTCGTGGACTAGAAGTTAGTCGGCCTGGTGAAACTACCTATACACCGGGCCTACTTAGTTCAAAGGTATGATTACTCTCGGTAGGGGTTTTGAACTTACAGGAAGGATGACCTTCTCTATTGTCATCCCATTTGTTACAGTGTATAAAATTCTTGAGTCAAGTCAATGGGAGTTCAATAAATTTACATTTTTCAATTTTCACTGAGTAAATACGTAATAGGTACCATGTACTA